>CAUYRT010053814.1:0-35703 GCA_963574885.1 Lepilemur ruficaudatus
CTCCGACAAAGGTCTGATAACAAGAATCTACCTAGAACTCAAAAGAATTAACAAGAAAAAATCAAACAACCCCATCAATAAATGGGCAACGGAAATGAACAGAAACTTTTCCAAAGAAGACAGAATAATGGCCAGCAAACGTATAAAAAAATGTTCAACATCTCTAATCATTAGAGAAATGCAAATCAAAACCACAATGAGATACCACCTAACCCCAGTGAGATTGGCCTCTATCAAAAAATCCCAAAACAACAAATGCTGGTAAGGATATGGAGAGACAGGAACACTCTTACACTGCTGGTGGGACTGCAAATTAGTGCAACCTCTGTGGAAAAGAATCTGGAGATTCCTCAAAGAGCTAAAAATAGGATTACCATTCAATCCAGCAATAGCATTATTAGGCATCTACCCAAAAGAGTATAAGACATTCTGTTATAAAGACATCTGTACCCGAATGTTTATGGCAGCACAATTCACTATTGCTAGGTCATGGAAACAACCCAAGTGCCCGTCAATTCATGAATGGATTATTAAAATTTGATATATGTTTACAATGGAATATTACTCAATTTTAAGAAACGACAGTGAGCTAGCACCACTTATATTATCCTGGATTAAGCTTGAGCCCATTATCAAAGTGAGGTGACACAAGACTCCAAGAATGGGTCCCACATATACTTGTCATCAAATTGGTACTGACTGATTAACACTATCGTGCTCAAAGGGTGGTGGTGTTCACTAGGGATTCGGGGGGTGGGGGGTAGACCCACATTTGAGAGATGTGGTGGGCACTGTGAAGGGGAGGGGCATGCTTGAAATGTATTTGGGGATGGGAATTAGGGGTCTCAATAAGGCAAAGGAAATCCTCTAAAACTGATTTATGTGAATAGCTGTACAACTTGGTAAATTTACTAATAACCATTTAATTGTACACTTTAAATGGAGTAAAGACATGATATGTAAATTACACTTCAATAAAGAAAAAAAAGAGAGAGCATGGTTACAAAATAGAAGGAAGGGTATGTGTGGGGGAGGAGTCTATGTAGATACATGTAATATGCATATACATGAGCACAAACATAAATCTCAGACAATTACGATTTTTCTTAAGATGACTATATGTCCCTTTTTTATGGTTGCCACCTATTTCAAAAAGCCTACTAAATTAAATAGACAAGCAAATCAGATACTGCAGATATCAGATACTTTCAGATAAAGTAGTCAAAAAAGTAGCAGTCAAAAAAGAGGAGCAGATAATTGGAGACGTAATCACAATTAGACATAACTCTCTTCAAACAAAGAACGACCCTCAGTTAATTAATGTTTGTCAAGCACTTTAAAATCGTATAATTCAACATCCTAGACATTCCCACCTAAAGATAGGAAGACAAAGGGTGGGGAGCAGCCTAGGCTGGTTTTGGGTCTTGTCTTGCTCAGTTATTCATCAGATTTACCAAAGAGGGAGGGAAAAAACCACATGCACACAAAGTAGCTGGAACTAAATTTCCTTAAAAGCTATTGCTCTGTCTCTTCCTCTCATTTTTCTTTATGAGTGAATGGGGAATAATTCTTTTGAAAAGCATTTCACAGGAGGACTAACATCAATTCTTAATTATTAATATCACGATTTGTTATTTATTGAACATCAACAGTGCATTAGGTGTTGTATAAAACACAAATAGCTTCAAGTCTTAAATCAAGCTGGTTCACTCAGAAATGTGGGTCTTTAGCGATTTTTTGTGTGCTTTTGTTTTTGTTCTCTGGATAGGCTCTTAGGTAGTGAGCTGGATAATGCGATGCTGCCTGCCTTGCAGGAAAGTATCTTCCCAGCACTTAGGTTTTATCACCACTGCTGAGGTAAGAACAGAGCATTTACCTGAGACCCAAAAAGTCCAAGCTAGGGAATGGACCTCGAAGGATGTCACATTTAGTAATCTCCAAACTCAGGTGACCATGCATGCACCCATCTTAGTGAAATATTTGAGCAGGCACCCTGTTATTTTTATATCTTCACTAAGTTATGTGCATACACTATCACACTGACACATTGTGATCATTATAAAGCATGCAAAATGAGAAGAATTGAAAGGATAACATGAAGATAAAATGTTTTAAAAAAATTTTTGTTTTATTGCATTTTATACAAAGAATGTTGCTCTCATTAAAGAGCTACCACCATTGATAACATTTCTTTACTGAGAATAGAGCAATTGAATACGCTTCATTATTTTTTTAAAATCTTGGTTTAGTACTCTGTGATACAGGGATTTTAAAATTTAGTGCAGTTTTAATGGCTGTCACTGCTGAGAAAAGTGCTTCTCCAAAGCACGTCGACGCGAATGGTGGGGAAATGCATTGTCAGCCCGGCTTACTAAATCATGAAACTTATTTTTACTTCCATCCACCAATTATGTGAAAGTTTTTGTTGAAAATTGCTAGCAAATTTCATTTTTTCCTGCTCTATCATGTGTTCTTGCCAATAAATTGGAACTTAATGTATTTGTATATGTTTAATAAATGGGTTCTTCAAAATATCCTAAAATTGTTCATTTTAAAAACAGTTTTGAAATTCTATTACTAAGTTTCCTAAGTTTGCAATGTTATGATTTTCAAGGATTACATACTCACCCATACATCAATGATGAAAACATCTTCAGCCATTATTTTCAAAATGCTTTCTTCATAGCACAGGGTTTTCTGTGTTTGTTTGTTTTTCCAAAAAGCAACTAATTTCTCACCTTAGAGAAGAAGTAAATTTGTTTAGTTGACTGATTAAAAACTTCTTTAAACCTCACTCTTCCATGGGTTAACTTGGTGATCGCAGGGGAGTCACTGCCCCCTCTGTGCATCAGCTCCCTTGTCCATGAAATGAGGTTAGCAGCCCCCACCTGCCACAGCTGTGTGATGAGTCAGCGACTTGACCCGTTCAGAATAGAACACTGCTTGGCCTGTACATGTAAATGGAACCTGTTAAGTGTGTTTATTTTTTCAAAAATTTCTAAGAGATCTACTACCCACAGCTACTTGTTATCACGGGAGGAGCATAATTTCATAATCGCACACGGCCTTTTCGCAAAAATAAAAATGCACAACTTTAAGTTTGGTTATACTTTATTTCATCCCAAGATAACTCACAAACCTCTTTGTGACACAAAAGATTGTCATGGTTATTCCCCATTTCATTTGGGTTATTGTAAAGATTCTATTTGCAATTCTACTCTTTAAGATACTATTGCCATAAACTTCTTTAACAGGGTGCAATTAAACTGCAGTGTATGGACACGTGCCCATGTCTAGGAACAAACAAAGACAGCATTGCATATTCCATGCCAGAGGACTTCTGCTCTTGCTGCAGTGTCCTATGTGACATTTGATGTCACGCGAGGCTGTCTGATTCACTGGACGGTATATATTAGTAAGCTTTCTTCCTTTACTTTTAGATAAAACATAAATGCAAAGGGATTTCATTTTTCTTCTGCCCTCCACGGTGGAGTCCATGGCTCTGGTCCAGTGGTTTGCTAACAAAGATTCTCTAGATTCTACCCAGAGCTACTAAATGAGACTCGTTGGGAGAGACCTACTTCTCAGCTGGCTCCAGCCGGCTTTAGCCTGACAACTTGATGACATCTAACCTCCCGACACGGGTGGCTCCTTTCTAGCAGCCTTGACAGGCGGCCCTCTTCCTAAACGTTTCCGATGAGGAAGAGCTTATTACCTTCCAGTGTGGTCCATCTCGGTTTTGGATTCTTATAATTGTCAGCAAACATGTTCTTCTCCCTCCCTGTAATTTTACCCCCTGGTGTAAATATTTTGCTCTCTGGTGTTGCACAGAATATGATTCATCACCATCTCCCCCTCATTTTCCCTTTCTCCTCCTAGACCCTTAAATCAATCCCCATTTGACTTGGTTTCCAGAATGTTTTTTCCATCCTGATTCCCTTCCCCTGGCTGATCTCCTAGTTGGAAATGTCGCTCTATAAGCCTAGTGTCATCGGGCCACGTCAGAGCACTGTGGGGGTGCGGACTCCTCTGCTTGTGACTGCAGTGGCCCCATTAATGCCAAAGAGATTGATCACCGCCAGCTAGGGGGTGCCTGAGCTCTCCATTGGGTGCTTCGTGTAGATGCAGCACACACATCATGAGTGGTAGAAATCTGTCATCACTGAGGGAGTTGCAAACGCTTCAAGACATTCCCTTTGTGTCTACAGGTATGTAATATACTGCTTCACAGTGCAAAATGCTAAAGATATGCTAGTCTCTGTTTTGTGTCTCTATCTTAGCCTTATTTCTTATGATAAAAAATGTGGCATTAGGACAAACACTGGTACCATGTAAGCCCAGCTTTGCAGTGTGACTTTAAGCAGGACACTTACCCTTTCTGCACGTCTCAGCCCTCAATCAATCAAATGAGAGTATCAGTGCCTGCCCTCCTGACTACAGGAATGTTTAGGGAGAATTCAATGAGTTACAGATTGTGAAAGTCTTTTACGATGACTTTTAAAAATACAACATTTATGTTACTACTATTATTACTACAATGCAACCTGTAGGCACTTAATAAATATTAATTGGAAATGAAACCGATAGATAAATGATAGAAGACTGAATAATGACAAGAAGGGAAGATCAGAGTAAAGACAAGACATAACATCAGTTCAAGTTCTTGGCACCTTAAGCCACTGTCTGTCGCCGATGGCAACACAGAAAGAATCACAATGCTTCAAGTCCAGTGTAGTGTTTAAAGACTGTAAGGCTTGGTTTCTGGCGAGCGATCATCTCACCACAGTTTCTATGGCTCCATGCAGTTAATGAGGCATCTAGTAGCACCTGTTCAGCATTTACCCAGGAAGAAGTGTAATGGGTAAGAGGCAGGGGCCAGGAGAGAGGCAAGGCTCACATTCATCAATGCACATTGCTAGTTTTCCAGGGACAGCAAAATATTTAACTAACTGCTGGGCAGCAAATGCCATTTGACTGTTTAAGTAAGAGGTAATGATTAATATCAAGCTAAAAGTATGTGCTTTCTACATTTTATTATATAAAATACACTAATGGCATATGTATAAAATAAAATTGCATTTTCAACAAGTTTTTCATTCTCCTGGGAACTAAAGCATCACAGAATATTTGCTCCTATGCATTTAGTCATCCATCCATTTGTTCAAACAAACATCTCTTAGGTGCATATTATGTGCCAGGCTTTGTCCCAGGTGCAGCGGGACTAAAAGATGAATAACCTTGTTAATCATTCTGGGTATGGGAGACACACACACAGATTGATCTAAATGCACTGTTATGGGATAGAACACAGGCAGACGACTCAGGGTGCAGTGGGCTTACAGGTGATCTTTGAGCAGGAAATCAGTTAGGACTCAGTGGGAGATCACAGAAGCCACTCTAGCAAGTTCAAGTGGAAAGGGATTTAACACAAGGAATTGGGCACTAACAAAATCGTTGAAAGGTCAGGAGGAGCAGTTTCTGCTAAACCTGGACAAATGGGTCCTAGAACAATACTACAGAGCTGGACTCCAAAGGGACTGCCTTCTCTGCCATCTTCAGGAAGCTTGGGAATTAGGAGGCTGTCAATGCAACCATTGGCTCCAAGAACACACCTCATCTGAAACTCTCCAAGGATCACAACTGTTGATTCCAGTGAGATCATTACTGGGTCAGGGGAAAGGGGTCACAGACCACCACTGCTCCTGATATTTAACTCAGTTCTGAATTTCAGTCTTGTGTGCATGCATCTGATTTGCAGAGCCCTAAATCATATCTGGAACCCTAGCTGCATGGGAGTCTTTTTTCAACCTTTGCAGTGAAGGAACACCAGGAAGAGGGTTTGAACAGCTGTGAGTGAGCCCATTTAGCTCACCCAGCTCAGCAGAAAATGCAAAGATAAAGAGATATTAGGGCAGAGAAGCAGGGAGGGCTGAAGGGGAGAGGAACGGCATGTGCCTGAACATAGGCAACACTGGAAGGAGCTACACCCTGATAAGCTGTGGACACAGCCAAGGACAGCATTTTAAATGTCAAAATCTTTTTGTTCATCATTGTTAACTGACACAGTAATGCTAAAGCCAAATCCACATGAGTGTTCTGGTAGAGTTAAGAGACAGCAAAGCAGCAATGCTGTTCCCGGCTCTGCCACTGACAATGTCCCCTGGGAGATCACTTACCATCTCTGGCTTCATCTTTCCCATCTGTAAGATAGGGAGAGTTTCCATGATTCTCTGCAAACAGGAATTAATAAGAAATAGAAACATCAAAACTCTTATCATCTTGGTGTGCGTAGTTTACACATACTAATTAGACATCCTACTTAACAGAGAAAAGGGAGATCCCCACGGTGTTTGCAGAGACTCACCTTATGACCAATAAATTGTTTTCTAATAATACTGTATTGGAATTCTGTTAGGATAATGTTAGAATAGTGGCCACTCAAATGCTCGTTGATATGAAATAAAAATTACTAATTGTGGAATTTAGCTCTCCTTGTTAATGCAGGACTCTTCCCAGCTGTCCTCTCATGGCGTGTCGCAGAAACCCGTGACTGTGCAGGACATGCTGACTGGCAAGGTGAATCCATCAGAGAGCCGGAGCTTTGCGTTGTTTGCCGGGCCTTGTGCTCAGCCAAGGCAAGTGCTTGGCAAGCGGAGTCATCTTCCATTTCACAGTTTTCATGAATATGCAATTCATCTAGTCACAGTAGATGTATTTCATGCAGTTTGGAAACCACATGTTATTTCCTCGCTCTCACGGCCTTCTCTGCCCCTGCTTAGAGACAAAGAGATTCAGCAGCTGTTGAAGGTCAGGCTACCACTGAGTTCCCGAGTTACAGCACACAGACGGTGGAGACCACGTGGCCGGATAAGTCACCTGCAGGAGCACCGGTGACATTAGGTGGCGAACTAACTTGAAACACCTCTCCCTCTCTTTTTCCCTACACCACAAGGAAAGAGGAGTCCCAGCAAGTTATGAACAATAATATACAACCAGATAAGCTCTTAAAACAGGTAACAGGCAGAGAAAATATAGCGCATGAAGTGACTATTCCATTTGGTTAGATTTTCTCCTTCATCACCTGCACTTATGTGAGAGTCAGTGATGATTAGAAAGAATAGTGCCAAACCCAGAAACCACCAAAAAACCCAGAATAAGACCCTGGTGGCAAAGAAACTGTGAGTAGGTGTCTTCAAAGTGACCACTGGCCTCAAGTTAGTGGAAGAGAAAAGTAATCCTGGGTTTTGAGATTTCCCCAGATGAATGGAGCTAGAAACATGTGTCTACTGTTTCACTTTTACTCACGAACACACACAAGCACATACACACACACACATACAGACACATGCTTGGGAAGAAAGAGAAAAATTTCATAGAGGTGCTCTATGCCTTAGCCAATTAACTATTACAAAATAAGAAATATGATTATACCATAATTGAATTTTCACCCACAGTATAAGAGGACAATGCCAAAGTTTCCTTGTACTTATGATGAGTTTTTTCTTATATTAAATTTCTTTTATTCCACCAACTTATGCCAATTACTCCTGTCTTGTCTCTTTGACTAATGAGAATAACTGACCCCACTTTCTTTCTAACATTCACATCTGCCAAAGTATTGTTATCCTTCAGTCTGTCTGCTTTTTCCCAGAAAGTAGCTACCACTCTTGATTTTATAAAGAACCTTTTTAAATTTATTGCCATTCTAAGAGATTTCTTCTGAATCTTGGCCAACTTGACTTGATGTTATTTAAAAAATGAAATGTTTAAAACTTAAGCATGCTTTATGCTTGCGAGGCAATGAGCACCGATGGGTAGCCAAGTGGCTAGTTCAAGTTGAGATTTCTTTTCTCCCCTGCGTTTTAATCTTCTTAATGTGTGATAGCCATTGAGGGTTTACACAGAGCTGTGAAAAGACGGTCTTGTGCTTGGGGTGTGGTCAAAACGAGGGTGCCGTAGGAGACTGGCCCCTTTTACATTGGTACAATAACTGTTTTTAAAGGGTGGTTGTGAGGACGAGTAAGGGCAGAGCAGGAATTACGGAAAAGCACCACATGCAGAACTGGAGAGTCTGGCACCTGGCACAGGCCCCGGGCAAAGGGAATTTCAGAGGCCATTTCTCTAGCATCCTCTGGGGAGTCAGACGTGAGTGTCTTCTCTATGAAGGACAACTTCGCTCAGCTTGCAGCAGCCATGCAGCCAGGATGTGGTTCCAGGGAGAGACCAGCTGGTTCTCGAAAGGCTGAAGGAGGTTCACTAGGAGGACGAAGTTCACTAGGAGGACTCATCTTTCCTCAGCAGCCAGAAAACACAAATTCCCAGCACATAATGCAGGGGAACGGATGGGCTAGCCATTTCCTTGAGGGGTAAAGCAGAGGATGATGTAGCCATTCCCACCAACAATCCATGCAAGGCTCCCAAAGTGGGAGAAGACCCTAGAGGGTTCTTGCCTAAATATCCAAACCTGGCCTCATCTCGTGCTCACAGTTTCTAGATAATTGCTCTGCTTTTTGTTTTATTTTGCCCGGGCAGCCTCTGTGCCCATGAAGCACCTACAATGAGGGTGAAAGTTTCTACACAGGCATGATGTATTAGCCACAAATAATCCCTTTGCCAACTGCAAATTTTCTCATTTTCCTTGAGCAGCTTACAGAAAAAAAAAACAACAACAACAACAACAAAAACCACCGTGCTTTATTAATTATTCTAACCATTTGTCAGTTACTTAGGTTATAAAGAGGGTTTTATGTGCTTTAAAACTGCATTTGTGTTAAATACCAATGCAAATGAGGTACAGAAATGAACAGCAAGGCCACATGCAGGACTGTGGTTCACGGAGATGGTGTCCCGCTTCAGGGTATTTTGCTCTGAGGACATTGAGCTATTATTAAGATTATCTTCCCTTCCAAGCCTCAAGGAAGGATTTAATTTTGTACAACTCTCAGACTTGATGACGGACAGCAATAATGCGGAACACAAACATCTGGACTGACTACAGGAAATCGTTTCCTTTGTTTGGAGAGTCGGGGCGCCAACCTGAGTGAATGGCGTGGAAGAGCTTCGGCACCTCAGCCGCCGACCAGAAATAAAATGTAAAGTTTTATTGCGGTAAGGGAGGAAACTGCTAAGAAATGAAAACTGAACTTCAGACAACATTCTCCCACCATCAAAGTCTTAGTCTACGTGGAATTTTTATATTTAGAAAATGGTAGGGCAAGGGATGTAGCTATACTCTTTTGAGTTTTTTAAAAAAGTAACTCCTAAACACCTTAATACAGCTAAAACCCTGTACTGTACCCTAAAAATGCAGATAGCACCAAGTGAAGAGAGAGATTTTTCATAATTATATTTGAAACCCTGGTCCTAGCCCAACAAAATGGAGATAAGGTTGCCAAACTCCCATGCTAAAGATGATGGAATCCATCATTTCTTCGAATATCTGAGAGCCAGGTAAGGGAGGTTTGCAGTCACAGAATTACTTTTCTTTCTCCAGTTTTCCAGTCACTATTGAATTGTTCTCTGAAGGTTTCCTATGATTAAACCCTTTATATCAGTGACCTTCATGTAGGACCCAAGTCCTTCTTAGTGATACCACTTGTCACTTGCCCCCTCTTTTCCACCACTGTAGCATCAACAAGCACATGTGTCGTAGAACTTTCACTGAAAAGGCGGGCGTTGCGTTGCCATCCTGGGTACAATGGGGAGACATTTTGCAGGCTGTCACATCTTACACTGCAAGAAAATCACCTTAAAAGCCCTTATTAGCCCTTTCAGCCATCCCACAACCAACAATTTCTTACTGGCTGTGGCCACGCCAGCCTCCCACATTTTTTCTGACCCTTCTCGCCTCTCCCTTCACACCTGTTATGGGTTGATATATTCAAGTCCTAAACCCAAGTACCTGTGAATGTGACCTTATTTAGAAATAGGGTCTTTGCAGATGTAAGCAAGTTAAGATGAAGTTATTCCAGTGAACCCCAATCCAATATGACTGGCATCTTTATAAGAAAAGATGACACACGGAGACACACAGGGCAGACGCCACGTGATGACAGAGGAGGAGCTGGAGAGTTGCAGCTGCAAACCAAGGATTGCCAGCCTCCCGCAGAAGCCAGGAAGAGGCCAGGAAAGATTCCATCTACAGCCTCATGGGGGGGAAGGGGGAGGGAGCGGGATGGCCCTGCTGACACCTTGGTTTCAGACTTCTGGCCTCCAAAACTGAGAGATTAAATTTCTGTTACTTTAAGCCGTTCAGTCTGTGGTAGTTTGCTTGGACAAGCCTAGAAAATCGATACAACACTCCCTTTCCTTCTCTTTCACTCCCTCTTCTTTCTCAGCAGAGATCTCTTTTATTATCTTGACTCCTACCCTCAGATCCTCGTCTTTGACCCACAAGATGCTGATGAACGCATTTTCCCGAATAAGGACAGTTCCCTCCCCAAGAGAAATTTTGGGGCCAGAGGTTAAGAAAATATTTTTCCCCACGCCCTATAGTGCATTTAGATTAGAAAAGCAAACAATCCAAGGGCCCAGATTAGATTTGGTGGTCTAATTGCTACAAACGGGCTGTTGCTCTTGATCAAATCAGCAGACCCGTGTGTCGCAGGCACTGCAGCTCCGCGGCGCGGGTAGGGATGCAGACCCCGCGCTGGGCGGAGCCTAGATCGCCTGCAGAAGGGGCCTCGGTCTCCCTCTGCCTCAGCCTGCACTGCTCGCCTGCTGCCATTCTCTGCTCCAGCCGCACTGGCTTCTTTCAGTTCGTCATTTTCAACACATCCTCCCTCCACCCTCACACCACGGCCCCTCCAGCTCCTGCTGCCTGGAACGCTCTTTCTCCAGACGCCTGTCCGAGCCCGTCTCCGAGATGACTCTGATCGTCTTCTGATCTCAGGTCAACAGTCAAGTCCTCTGAGGTGGCTTCCTACTGTCCCAGGGCTGACGCACACTCCCCAGTCACATACCTTTACGGTACCCACTGTTTTTCCTTAGTAACGTTTATTAGTTTTTAATGACAATAGAAGCTCTCTAATTGAGCACCTCAGGGAATTACCTATGTTTTCCAAGCCCTCTGTAAAATGTAGGGACGGACGGATCGCCCAGAGCGTGACGAGCACGTGTGGCTTCCGCCGACGCCCCCCTCGGCAGGCCTACTCCCGCCAGCTGAGCCTGTGCTTACCGAGAGTGCCTTGTTTTTGTTCCCAAACCTGTTTATGGCAGTTGTACTTGATTACTGTAATTATGTTGCTTAATTAAATATCACATAAACTGATCAACTATGAGCATAAAAAGAGTTACTGTTTCTATGAAAGCAAAGTTAAAGGCTTTGGAAAGACCTGAAAAAGCCTGGAAAAATACTTGCTCTTAAATTAGTTGTAGGCAAGACAAATGTAAAAAATAGGGGGAAAAATAATAAAAATCTAAGTGAATTCAAATTACTTCACAAGTGTCTTTAAGTTCTCCCTCCACTTTAAAGTATCTGAAACTGGCAATTGTAGATGATACATATATCATATATCATTTTGAGTGGGCTTTATGCAGGAAAGAATAAAGCTTCAGTTACAAGACCCATCCGCAAAGAAAATATCTTGGTTCTATCAAATTTGGCAAATGGATGTTCATTTATGTGTTTTAAGTAAAAAATAAAATGTTTATATATAGGTATATGATTTCCCACTTTAACTATGTTTTCTAATTAACTAGCTATCTGTCTTACTGTCATTTATTATTGTGATCATTGGATTAACATTAATCTCCCCCACTTGACTGAGAATTCTATCACAAGGGGCACGGGTGTCTGGTTCAACACAAGTTCTAGTACTTAGCTCTGGCACATAGTAGGTACTCAGTAAGCCTTATTCTGAATAATTAAATAAAAGATAATTTCCCTTTATTTTGTGCTATGCGACGTAGCAGATGACATAGTAAAATATTATGCATATTTCTGAGCAATAAGTGTTAACTTCAATTTTGTGGAAGACTGTTTGGCATGTTGGGGTCCACTTGAGGACAGCAGTATCTTTTCTTGCCGATTGATAGGCTGGCGGCTCTGTTTTGTCTGAACAGGGCTCCCTGGATGGGTGTGAATCCGAACCAGGAATCATAGAAGGTGCTTTTTACTCTCCCCTCTTTATGCTGTGAGAAATCTACCCAGCATAGATTTTGGTTTAAGGCTCCAAGATCCAGCCTTGGTGAGTATAACAGATGTGTTTAATCCATAAAAATGAAAAACTTTTCTCATTTCAACTCCATTTCCTGCCTTTTCAGGTAAAGAAAAACTTTCCCTGAGGAAACGATGTAAATGCACTCCAACATTCTTAAATGATCCTATGCTATGAACTGAACCATGTTTCTCTTGGTTTACATTTAAAGAGAAATATGAATGAAATAGAGGAAAAAGTAGAGACAGAAGTTAGGAAATGCTTTCCAATCCATGTTTCATTGGGATCACCCTCCGGAAACTTCAATTGCTTTGTCTGTGAAATGGGTTTGGTAAAAATATACACCCTATATTCCAGAATTATTGTGAAGAATCAAACTAAATAATGTCTCTGAAAACCCTTGAAATATTACAAAGGGTGATACAAATGTCTACTGTTTTTGTTACTAGAAGATCCTCTATACCATATTTCCTCACAGCTTCAGATTCCGCCCTTCTTCTTTGTGCCTGGCAGGCCGCACACAATTCATTTCCTTTAGCACAGACACAGCAATCTTCTGTTATTACAGGTGAAAAGAGGCTGGAAGCTACTGATTTTGGAGTAGACAACAATGGTCTTGCTCCAGCTAACGTTCTGGGAAAATCCACAGAACACTCAACTCCCATCTTGCCCCACAATCTTTTCAAGACAGATAAAAAGGGAGGCACGAGTCAAGGTCTCTGTCAAAACTGTAATTTCATTGCCACTATGGGTTTAAACTTTAACAGCTTTGGTATCCATCTGTAAAATGTCATTTCTGTTGGTTCCATCCTAGTAACTCAAACAATAGAAAAATCACACTTCCTCCTCCCTCAATAAGATGTAAAAGTCTATAATTTCTCTATAACATATGTGCAGTCAAGCTATACTAATTTATTCTACAATTACTTTTATTTTTTAGCATTTTTATTTGGCTGTTATACTGCATTATTAATGGTGTTTACATGGAAAGGTTGTTTATGTAAATGGCCTAAGTGGATTACTGAGCAAGCCTTAAAACAAATAAACATTTTTCTCCTTTTAAAATTTTCTTCACTCTCCTCTGAATGTTTGGCACAAGAGCAAAGTTTTTAAAATGTCCAAGGGGATATAGAAATCAAGCTTCTGAGGTCCATTCTCCCCTAGTGAGATGGTTTATAATTCTGTTTCCTGTAATGGTTGGCCTGGGGGAAGTCAACAGTGACCCCACTGACCCAACACATCCCAGACTCAGAAGCCCATCTTTTCTTTGGGAGGTTGCCACTGTTTTCCTCCATGACCTTAAACATAACATAATATCTGGCCCTTACAGATCATTTCCTGCAGGGCTTGCAGTACTGGGGATGAGAGACTCATCAGATAAACAAATATGTGTACTATAAAGACCAGAAAAACACCGGGAAAGAAAACCTACCAGTTTTCTGAACACCTCCGCCATAACAATTACATCACCCAATTGTGGCAATCACTGGGATCGTCCCTCCTAGTCAAAGCTCAGATTGCATGTTCTATGAGTGGCAGCACAGAGCCAGGTTACTGTAAAATAAAGCTGGGGCGATAGTCACTACCTGTCAAGACATAAGTTGTTTTTCTAAGGCATTCTGAAGGGAGCACATTGACATCAAAGGCTGTCTCTTTACTCCTGCTCTCCTAGAGGCAAAGCCAAGGGGGCAGGAGTGAAGATGCCTGGCTCCACACCCACAAGCCCAGCCCTTCGGAGGCCTTAGGAGGGAAGCTTGGCTCACGTTGTCTCTGAAAGAACAGGTACTACCCTCAGAGTGATCGAGGAGTTGCAGACCAGACTGTACCAGCAGGCTTACTCTAGAGCAGGTTTGAGCCTCAGAGCTAACCACCGAAGAGCTCAACCTAGATGAGTTCTGAACTAACATTCCAGAATGGAGAGATCCCTGTACCAGTCCTATCCAGATTCCCAGGGGATAGCCTAGAATTGCAGTCCAGACATAGACTAGGAGAAGCAGGTCAAACGTCTGTGACAAGAATGTTTTGAATGAACAAAATTGCACAAGATCCAGCGCTACCCGAAGACCTTGACATTCTCTAAACACTCTTACTTTCACATCACTTGAAATATATTAACAAGTGCACACATCCCACATGTAATAATTTTGCTATACAAGGATTTTTATAGTTTTGCTTTTGAAAGTATTTGGCTGAAGTAATTAACTTAAAATATGCTATGATTTCTTGACACTCGTCACCTATTTTCAGAAACTCGGTGAAGGTGTCTCATCTAAAAACTGTTTTCCAATGTAATGAGGTTATGAATGTGAAATCCATCCATCAATGAAGCTGACACGATGTTTGATTTTGTGACCATTTAATAAATGTTTATTAATTTTGCTTTAGTTGTCCTTTTTCATTTTATAGACAATCATTTTTTCTGGTCAGACTCCAGATATTTTCCCAAGCAAATGTCCTATGCCCAGCACTAGTGAGTCCTGCACCTAGATGCTAACCTGGTCCTCTGGCTCATGGACCACAGTGAGTTCTCAGGGATTCTCAGACATTTCACAGCACTCTGCCCTCAACCAAAACAATATGGAGGCGCCAAGTCTTGTGCCATCACCTAACAAAAGAAATTCTTACCAATTAAACTCAAATAATGAAAATTTGTGAATTTTTCACTCCTTAGAGAAGTTTACCCATAGCCAACGCTACAAGCGTTCATTGCTGGCCTTCATGAATCCATTTTCCTCCTTCAGTGGATGAAATCAAGTTTCATAAATCCAATTTATTTTATGAAGCTTCATTTTCCAATGAGAAATGAGATTTGAAAGCTGATCTGGAGTTACATTTCTAGAAAACTTTTCTATCACTCCATAAAATGTAAGTTATGTATATTCCACCAAGGTGTTTATAACTAGACCCAAGATTACTACTTTAAAGATATTCTATCAGCAACTAGTAAAGTGCACTTTATCAATTGACTGTGTTTTTTTTCTTCAGAAAGATGAGGTATTATCAGAGAGTATCAACTCAAAAATAACCATAGCTAGTCTGTTGACAGTCATGAAATCCCCTTTTGGCTCTCAGCAAATGCTGACGTTTTAAAGTAAGAATTCAAAAATTCTACTTTCTAAATGTGTCCTCTAACAATATCACATATTCACTATGGTTTGTTTAAGAGATTCATTCCCGACCTTGGTTTGCTTTCTATCTTTTTTTTAAATCAGAGTACACCTTGGCTGTCTAGTGCTAAGCACCTGGATACTAGCATCAGACAGCAGGATGAGGAATTCCACCTCTGTCGTTTTCTAGCTGTAAAAACTGGAGCAAGTTATCAAGCCTCCATGTCTTCATCTGCAAAATGGTACTAATAATACTTAATAGGATTGTCCTCAGGATTAAATAGACTAATGAAGGCAAAGCTTTTGGTGAGCAATCAATAAATGTTAGCTTTGAGCATTACTGGTTATTATCCATCATTTACTCACTATAGCACCACCATTCAAGTCACCACACCTGGAACCTGGACTACTTAGGAGCTTCTTGATTGCCCTGCTTGTTCTGCTCTTGCCTATCCTAAACCCTTCTCATCTCCTTCCCAAAACGGAGGGATCCTTTCAGAATGGAAAAGCAATCAGTTCAATCCTCTTCCCACATACAAACAGTAAAACAAATTCCTCCAGTTACTCTTCGCACGAACCTGAAAGGCCCCGCATGGGCTGCCACCGGCTAACCCTTCCAGCCTGTCTCCGCCTCTCTCCCCCGTTCCCTCCATGCCACAGCCACAGCGGTCCGCTTTCCGAGTGTGGGTCCACCGTGCTCCCTCCAGCCCCACCCTTCCTCCGCCTGGAGAGCTCTGTCCCCGTGCGACGCCCTTCTCATCCCAGCCCAAACGAGGTCACACTCGAGTATCGTCACCTAGATCACACTCACATCTCTCCACAAGCCCATGTTAATTCCCTTCAAAGCGCTGAGCTGAAGAAATGCACGCTCTATTAATAAAGGATAATTTCCTAAAGTCTGCCTTTCCTACATGATTCTAAGCGTGGGGAGGGCAGGGCTGCCAGCTTTGCTCTTCGTGTTTCCCCCAGCGAAGTTCGGCCAGGACCCAGAGGACAGCAAACGCCACATTAACGAACGAACGCAGGCACGCGGAGGGCTACGACGGCCGGCGCCCTCGCCTGAGGCTCGTTATTAAATGGTTCCCACACACGCACGGTCACTTTTCCGTGGCCTTTCTTTTGGGGGAGGGGGGGCGTTTTACAGTTTGATCTTGTTTTCTGTGTCACTGTCTCACGCGCGGCCCCCGCGGAGGGCAGCGGGCGGCGCGCGCGGGGCGGAAGTGCAGGGTGCAGGGCGGCGCCGGCGGAAGTGCCGGGCGGGGCGGAAGCGGCGGCGTTGGCGGCCGAGGCTCAGGTGGGTGCCGGCGGCCCCGCGCCGAGGGTGGTCGCTCGTCGCCCCGGGCCTGGAGCCGGCGCGGGCGGGCGGGCGCGCGAGGGAGGCTCGCGAGCCTGTCGCTGTGCCGCACGCTGCCGATGTCAATTGTCGTTAGAGGGAATTTAATTAGACCAGGAGCTATAGATGCATGAACCACTGGGAGGGAGATTATACATGCGTGTGCGTGTCTGCGTGAGAGAGAGAGCGCGCGCTGGGAAGCAAATAAATGACGGGGGGCGGGGAGGGCGGGAAGGAAGCTTTTTTAAGAGAAAGCAGAAAACATCTCAACTTCATGCTTCTCCCAGGAATTTACAGATTCCGCGTCCCGGGTTTAATGGAATTCTGTGAAGTGGTAATACAATCCCACGTGGCAGCCCGCTGAGATGACTGCCTTTTTAAGTAAATATTTTTGGGCAGCCATGTTGACCTTTAATTTGGGTGAAAAGGTTGAAAGGTGCATGGGGAGACACTGTGAGTGCCATGGCTCTCTGGACCAGCAGTCTGAACCTCCGCTCTGCTTTACTGGGCAAAAGCAGGCCTCTGGGTACTCAACAATGAGAGAATAAATCAGACACTGTACAATTCTCCAAAAATACTTAGCCTTGTCAGTCACTCCTGACAAATAATAGCTCATACAATTTTTAATAAGTCAAAGGGTAGAAACTAAATTGTCACTAACATGAATAGGCATGTGCCTTTCTAAGGCTGTTTTTAACAAGGAGTGTTTCATCTGGGCAATCTTTATTCTTGCTTCTTAATAGATAATGTTTATATAGTACATTATATTTTAATGCCCTTTAAAAAAAACAAACCACAGTATGGCCTAGCTCGACCCCAAGATTCTCCGCTCCTCAAGGACAGGGAAGGATCTGTTATCTCATGGTTCTGTGTGAAATGGCATAGCCTAGTAACCTGGGTTCTGCTCTGCTGAGGAATTGCCTGGAACCAGAAAGGCCCTGCTGTGAAAATTCAGATTGGTGGGGCTGGTGCTTTAGACAGCCAGAATCCCCTTGCTTGTTGTGGTCAGCAGTAGCCATCTGCCAAGGAAGGATCAATATATATATATATATTTTTTTGTCTCCTTTACCAGAGGCATATGTGGCCATGTGGTTTTAATTAGATTGACTGTTGGCAGGTACGTAACAGAAATGAGGATTTTCCAACTTGGGAGTTTATTGGCCTGTGTTTCTATTTTGTTCCAGATGCCTAGCTTGAAAGTACCCAGCGGCACTGTGGAGAGATGCCTTCAAAATAAGTTATATTTTTTATTATTAGAGTTTTCTTATTTCATAACTGGTACATACTCTAGCTGGCTGATGTATTCAGTTGCTCTAATGCTATGGCTTGGGGTTTCAAACATAGCAGAACCTTGGGGTGATCTGGTACAAGTAGTGAGTTACTTTATGTTCCTTATTTTAAATCTAATTTTTGCCACTACTTTATTCAAGGAGTGTACATCAGAGGAAGCCAAAAGCCAGCTGGAATAGTTCCTGAATGTGGTTTTAATCTTGTTTGCAATTACATTGAAGGGGAGAAACCATCTGGATCAGGTATGTTTAGCTACATAGATAGCAGGGAGCATGTGAACTTTCTCCATCTTTCTCCTAGTATCACATAGCAAGTTCTAGGGACAAAATCATTTGGGGAAGAATTTACAAAACGAAAAGTTTTGGCTAAGTTTAGCATAGGTATGTTTCTAGATCCATAACTCCCTGTCCAGTATAGCCACAGGGAACAGGAAGCATGAAAACATTACTTTTATTCCAATCCTTACCGAAGTTACAGTTTCTAGAGATGGAAGCAAACCTCAGAGTATCTGCTGTTTTTAGAAAGTATTCATCTCCACGCATTTTAGACCATTTCACCAGAAAGTAGTATCTGTAACAGCCATTTTACTATTATAGCCTTCATCACTGTGGTATTGTATTCTTTGTTTATCAGTCTTTCTCCTACCCAAGGTGTGAGTTCCTTAGGGGCAGGGACAATATCTTAATCACTTTTATATTTCCAGTACCTGGCACAGCATCTGGCATGTTGCAGATGCTCAATACATGCTATAGAAATGAAAAGAAGTGCTCTTGAAGGGAGGCTAGATCTATAAGGAGTGTGAAAACATCACTGGGAATGCAACAAGCTAGGCAATAGAATATAAAACAAACCTAAAGGAGGTTACTAGATGCAGTTAGAAGTAATGCTTTAATAAATAGCATGGAGCAGGGAGGGACATATTTGAGAATCTGTTCGCTGGTCACCAAACTGCCTTCCAAGGAGATCTGACCTGGTCAGTTGCAGGGCCTTTGTTGTGTTGAGTGGAATATTCAAGCTGAAAGGCTCCACTAGCCCTGTCTCCACACTCCTTCCAGGCCTGCAGAGATTAACTCTTTACCCAAACAAATATTTGAAGAGTATCCAGTTGAAGGTGTACCAAATTATAGCTTACTTAGGGTACTAATATCTTGGTTTGGTCCTACCTTAAGGATAGAGGACCTATATATGGTTGCTATTTTAAGTCTAAATAGGTTGCTCAAATAATATTGAAGGCAATCCATACTTGTCTTTTCTACTTTACTAACAGCATTCCAAAGGAGTTAAGAGTTGACAGCTTTTTGTGTTGTAATAGGGTGATCATATGGTACATGCTGCTTCCTTCTGTTGCCAATGGGATTGTTGCAGAAACCAGAATGTTACAACTGGAAACAAATGAATTTCCTCTCATTGTTCTAGTACTCTTTCATATTAATTGTGAAATAGTGGGGAAATGATTTTTGGTTTAGTCAGGAGGGAAGGACATGACCTTGAATTATTTGATTTTTTTTTAACTCTTTACTTCTTAAAACATGTAGTCCTTCCAGTCAGCCAAGAGAAAGGATACTATTATTTAATGGAAATTCAGTCACCTAAGGCAACTTAGGACATAAGCCTGGAAAAAAGAGATCTAAATTGAGCTGTTTCTCCAGATGCAAAAGTGAAATTAATGTGAATCTTCTTAGATTTAGAGAACAGAACCTCATTTTTATGGTGAAAGAATTCTGCCATCTGAAGCTGAGACTCTTCTCATTCTCTGCATCCTCCTTAATTAAGCCATATACAAAATGTGGTGTCTGTTATTTGGTATACCCTGAGGATTAATATATAAAGATTTTTGAGATTTTTTTTTTAGAAGAAAGGGGGATGAACTTGGAGATCCCTTCTACTTCTGAAATTCTGTGTTGGTCCCATTATATATAAAAATATGTTATTGTTCAAAGAAAAAATATGGAGAATGGAACCAAAAAACACAGTATAAAAGACTTAGGTTAAACATTAGTTTGCTACCCATAAAGCAGGCGGAATCTCCAGAGTCACTTCCCAGTTCCAAAATGTCAAATATTCTATCAGTGATAGCTGGTAAAAATAAACAGAATAGGACTTAGAAGATGATAGAATCTCACATAACTGAGGATTGCCAGGGCCTGACCTCAAGAGTGGATGGTTCTCAACATTCAGATTGAACTCTACTTCTACAGGCCTGAGGTCTTATATCATAAGTCCTGGGAAACGCTGGATTTAGCAACTCATATGTCCATAGCCATTTGCTACAAAATGGGTAGAAATGAATGAAAACATCTTCCAAGTCTTTTGTGGTCATGAGGATAACTTTATCTCTTTGGCAATATGAATTGGAAATGGGTGGAATATTAGTGAAAAATGGAAGATATTGCCTGCTGGATAGTTTTTGAATTACAAACAGTTATTTTTGGAAATGGGATTGTGTCCTTTTTAAATGGCAAGGAAACTGGCATTATTTGCTGGATACAATAAGTAAGACTAATATGTTTTAATGAAATTGCCCTCTTCCTGGGTCAGTATTAAGTATCAGAGATATCCACAAAGGGAATGGGTCATGCTGGTTAAGAAGGACAATGTGGAAAGGAGTTGCATAATTCCTTATGCACTTTGTTCTCGTCCCTTGAACTAGAATGATTTTGCCCTCGTCTTAATGCTATCTTTATGGAATGAAGGAATTTTCAAATTGGTTTTTAAACTCTATTAAGCCCTCATGTATGATATAACCCAACCACATTATTCAAGTTTTCTTGGCTTTCAGGAACAGCTTTGCAGCCATTATGTCATAATTGAACCAAACGTTGCACACTCTGAATTCAGAATATGCTGTTCTGGCTTCAGGCCAGTTGCTGAGTCAGTGTCTTTGGGATTGAGGATGGAGGTGAGGTGCAGTGTGTGCAAACCCCATTGTGTTAACAGGGATTAGTCCAGAATTCCCTGTGGACTCCTGGGTACTAGAGGGAGTGTTTCATCACAGTATGATACTGTTCTTGATTAGCGTCATCATTTTATTTTTCTCAGCTGAATTTTTTTCTGGAAACCCTTCACTGACATTGTCATGTGTACCAACCCCATTACCTAGTAGACTCCTCTGAAGCAATGATCTGGAAAGTGTGATTGCTAAGGTCCAAAGACTCTAAACAAACTCCTACTTACAGTGAAGATTCCTCTCCCATTCTACTTCACATTTGTCTTTGCCAAGGCAAGGATGGTAGGTGTGGAAGAGAATATCAAGATGAAGAGGCTCTGTCATGAAAAATAATTTTTAAATGTGTCTAATAGTAAAAAAGAAAAATGTGTTATTCTTCCTTTCAGGGGGAGCTTTTCCACCTCCAGTGCTTAGATAGTTGCAGGATGAGTGCCTGGCCGCTCTAGTGTCACCTTCCCCATTACCCAACTCTGTCCTTTCTGACATCAAGTCTTCCCTGTTATGATTGAAAAGTGAGAGGAAAGAGTTTGCAATAAGCATATGCCTTTACAGTTCTATCTGGATCTATAAGTGAATTTGGGTCCTCTTTAAAGGGCTGAGAATTTTAGGTTCCTACAAGTATAAACTACTTCAGATTCTTTTTTCAAGGCCTCATGCAGTCACAGGCTATTCCCATGGCATTTTTTAAGCATGTGATTTCCCCTTCTTTGATCAGGAGAAAGTTTGAGGCCCCAAAGTTTCAGGCACAGTTCCTCTGGGTCAGGACAATGGTAGCATTTCCATTTAACAGTTGACAAAACTGAGGCTTAAAGAGATGAGGATTTGCCCAGTGTCTCAGAACTAGTTAGTGGCAGTTGCCTTTCTCTTTGGGGTTTGTAATTGTGAAATCCTCACCTAAAAATGCACTCAGGGAATTTAAACATGCTAAATTCCAACCGAAACTCTATATGAAGAATAACTTTAAAGTTCTAAGTGAAGAATTATACCATTTATGCTTAATTCCCCTGTCTAATTAGTTGGTGGAAACTGTTTTGAGTTGTATTTATTTTGACTTCTAGACAGTTTATTTAGAACTGCTTGGAACAGGTTTTATCTTTAAAGATTATCAATAAAATCCAACTTTATAATTACCTAGGCAGCGTCTTTTTTGACGTACATGGATTGAGAATATCATTGATAAAATAATAATGGTGCTGAATTTTTCCCTTTGAGAAACAAAGACAAACATTGATAAAGAGCAACTGGAAGGGAACTGGCCTTTGCTTAAAACCTATCAAGCAAATCCTTGATTCCTTAAAAACTAAATTTCAGTGCCCTATTCTACAATTTTATGAAGGCTGGGTAAACTAAGCCAACACCTGGTACCAAGGTATTTGCTAATCAGTCTTACCTGGACTTAATAGTATATAAATATGTTGGATCTTTAGTCATGTCATGTCTTAGAAATTCCTATTTAAATAATATTCACAATCTGAAACTTTAAGCTTTTTTTACTTTAAGTATTTTTCAGTTTTACAATTCCCTATTTCTGAGACTGCTATTTCTAGATATCCATTTGAGGCCGGTAAAAGCATTTTGGTCAATAGAATCATTGTGAATACTAACAATACCTTACTTGTGGTATTATTTAGTAATCAGAAGTTAGGCCTTACTTCTCTATTCTGCCTTACACGAAAATGTTTACATTTGTTATCTCTTCTTTTTTTTTTTTGAAACAGAGTCTCACTCTGTTGCCCAGGCTAGAGTGCCGTGGCGTCAGCCTAGCTCACAGCAACCTCAAACTCCTGGGCTCAAGCGATCCTTCTGCGTCAGCCTCCCGAGTACCTGGGACTACAGGCATGCACCACTATGCATGGCTAATTTTTTTCTATATATTTTTAGTTGGCCAATTAATTTCTTTCTATTTTTAGTAGAGACGGGGTCTTGCTCTTGCTCCGGCTGGTTTCAAACTTCTGACCTTGAGTGATCCTCCCGCCTTGGCCTCCCAGAGTTATTATCTCTTCTTAAGATACCCAGTCAACTTTTGCTTTCATTCTTCTCCTCCAACCCACTATCTTCATCTTCACCAGAAATATCTCCTTTTAGTTAAGATGTTAAATTAGGCAAGAACCAGTCAAGGTAGTTCCTTTTAGGGGTAGGCATTGGTCAGAAGATTTAATTGCTTTGAGGCAATATCAGATACATCCCTTCTGATTTGTGGTAGCCTATTTTACTGTCCCTACTCTAGCCAAGCACTCATCACTCTATTTGACAATGGACCACTCCCTCATTCTGGAAACACTTTCCCATTGGCTTCTCTTATGACATACTTTCCTGGTTTTTCTCCTACCCCACCAGCTGTTCTTTGCTGGCTCCTTTCTACCCAACCTCTAAATGTTGGATCACCTCAGAGATCTGTCCTGGGCCTTTTTCTTTTTCTTTGCTATTTAGGTGATTTCATCCAGTTCCACAGCAGTAAATTTAATCCTTAAAACTGATGGAAACTCAAATTTTTATTTTTAGCCGCGGATTTTTTCCTGAGTACCAAACCTGTATGTGTCACTTTCTACTTGAGCTCCAGCATGTCCCTAACTGAGCTCTTGGTCCCACATGTTTCTCAATCTGTTCCTGCCTCAGTTTTCCTCATTTTAGCCACTCACCCAGAGGCTCAAGACCCAAACTGGGATTGTTCTTATAGCCCTGTCTTTTCTTTAACTCCTCATGTCTAGTTCATTGGCAAGTCCTGTTGGCTCTGTTTCCACTCTAGTCTAGGCCACTGTGCTTTCTCACCTCGGCTCCTGCAGTAGCCTCCTGACTGGGTCTCAGCTTCCACTCTTGCCCCCCAATAACCCATTCTTCATAAAGCAGTTAAAGTGATCGTTTGAAAGTGTATGTGAGATCACATCATTTCCCTCCTCTAAATATTAGAATAAAAATTGTACTTAGAATAAAATCTCGATTCCTTAAGATAGCCCACAAGGCCTATATGATCTGACCCCTACTCACATTTTGGAGCCCCATCTCCTGCTTGTTTCTCTTCTTCCCTGTGTTCTATGCTTAAGCCTTTCTGTTTCTTCCAGTAAGTCACATTTGTCCTCACCTTAGGGCCTTTGCATTTACCCATTTCCTTTCTCTGAAATGCTCCTTTCAGGTATTTGCACCTTTCATCCTTTAATCTCAGCTCAAATGATACTTGCTCAGAGAATACCTTACAGAACCTACCTTAGTTACCATCACTCTCCCTTGTACGTATCACTATCTGATATAGTCAGATACATTAAAGAGTAACTTCACTAGAATATGGACCTCATGAGAGCAACGTTCATCACATATATCACCTATGGTAGCGTCTGACACATGGAAAACATTAGGTAATTGTTGAATGAATGAATGACGCTCATCCCATACCTAGATTGTCTTAACTGACCTCTAACTCTTTTCCACCTCCATTCTTCTTTTTTTCTGCAGTCCGTTCTGCATATTCCCACCAGATTAATCTTCTAAAATGTTGATTTTATCACATCACTCATTCAAAACTCTTCATTGGCTCTCAAGACATACACAATAAATTAGACATTGCATAACCACTATTAAAAGTCCAAAAGTCCTCCACAGTGTCATCCTCGTCCACCTTCCAAACTTACTTTCCACTGTTGAGCAGAAGTCTCTTTGCCCCATTTAGAATTTCCCACTATGAAATAGCTATGGCATTCCTACCTCATTACCTTTGTGTCTAACCCCATATTTGGAATGCTTTCCCTTTTTTCTAATATCCAAATCCTAAATGATTCAAGATACTTGTTTCTCTTGCAAAACCATCTCCAATCTTGGTCCATAGTATTTTTCTTTCTCTTTCTCTTAAAACATTTGAATTATATGACTGTTGTAATATCTCCTGTATGTCTAATTTCCCTGTACGTATACATGTCTTACCTTCTGACTAGGTTTTTTAGTTCTTCGTGGGTTAGGATCATCTCTTATTTGTTTTTAATCCTTCTTTTCCCTCCCTACTGTGGAACAAATGAGTGAATGTCATCTTTGGTCCACTAATCACTATGAAGCCTGACATAATTTTTATTGTTTCAGTTAAGAATTCAACATCCTCCTCCTGAATCCACTAAAATACATTTGTTATTCTTGTTACTTGTATCTAGCAGGTGGAGTTGATTATTTCATGTGAGAGCTTTATTTGAAGGGAAAAAATGGCTAAAAACCAAGCAGTATGAAGACAAATTTTAATGTCTTAATTTTACTGAAAACTAGAAGAGGTTAAGGGAGCATGCATCTGGTAAGTGGTGGATATGTAAATATAATTATAATCTTATTGGATAGGCAAGGCCCACATTTCAAGCAGCTAAAGAACAGTTTCACAGAGCAGTGTGTTGAATGCAATTTAATGTAGCACCCATTGAGTCCAAACTGTAGAATAGAGACATCTAGAAACTTGGAAATTCTATGGTCATAGTAATAATTTTAAGGGAAATAAAAAGGATTTTTGTCTCTAGGCACTCATGTGACCATCAGTCCTTTCTGGAGACTGATTCCCTGCTGGCTTCTCTGATCCCCCATGTGGTGGACCTGTTGGCACTGAAATCTGGAAGTAGAAGCTGCATGGAGGGAATGTGGTATGAGGAGCTGCTCCTCGCTCCCTGGGACTGGGGTGTGATGCAATCCTGTTCATGGCTTACTGTGCTGTGCAGTCCAAACTGCATAGTCGGAACAAACTGAGCATGGCACCATGTACAGCTGGGCCCACACGTGGGTGGTTAGCTCAGGGTATTTGTCGTCTGAACCTCTTTAGCAGTTCCCTGAGGCCACGTAGCGTGACTGCTGGGGCTGAGGCTCTAGAAAAGCACCTGAGATCCCACACATGCCAGGGAGTCAGGGCCCCACTCTGGGTTGGGCCTTCTACCCCCTACTCCCTGTTTCCGTTCTTGTAGCCTCATTCTACCCCAGCTTAGCCCCTTGGAATTCACATCTCAAGGTATCTGCTCAATTTTCGATTTCAGTTTTGTCTCTGTTCAGTGCCTCTCCTTGTCACTCTTGGCTCCACAAGGGTCAATTTCTCTCTTGTCCGCACACCCAGGATCCCACCAGGCTCCCATTTGTTTGGAAGGGCGGGAGGTTTGGACACAGCTGACTCCAAAAGCACAGAGGAGCACTGGGGAGGCGTCAGTTTTCCCTCTCCCTGGCTTAAGCCCAGTGACCCAAATGAGTCCCCTAAAAGCAACCTCACCTTATTAAATAAGCTGTTGGTAATCAAAATAATGAGTTTTCTTCCCAAAAGAGGTGTGGGGTGTGCCTGTGTTTCTAGTCATTTGGGTAAAAATAGAAACGTTATACTTAGATGGCAATGAATGTGAAATGGAGCACTTAACTTCTCATGTTGTACACGTGACTAAACGGAAGACTTGAGCCTTTCTTTATGGGATTCAGGTTCAGTGAGAGCTATGTACTAGTGTTTGGTTAATGTCAGCTGAGCATTAAATTGACATTACACTTGGTGAAGAAGCTCCAACATTATCTGTTAATAACCAAGATGGTATCTGGGCTCATATAGACGTTTTGATTTTGCACATGAACTAACACTGTCGTTTGCTGTGGGAGGATCATGTGAGCTTGGAAATTTGGTGTGCCAAAGGATTCTTTGTATGAATAAAAATTCTGGTCAGTGAAGGTCAGTTTCTCTACTCAAGCGAGAACAATGCTGTTTCCCTGCTAATCAGACACACACAGCGTTTGAAGAATCCAGGAGCCCCACGTAGGTGATGTGCAGCCATAGCCTGGGCAGCTCCTCATGCAAGAAATGAATAATCTTTAATGAAGACTCAGACGACCCGGTTTCTTTCTGTACTCTAATCAGTTGCCTTAATGGTATGCCCTTTAGTGCTTCGCAGGGAAAATGCTATAACGTTAAGTTATCTTCCTTATCTTGTTTCAAGGAGGGCTGAATTGGTCCAATCAGTCCTCCCCCCATGTTGTATTTGATTCTGCCATAAAGACCACTGGAGTCAGCCTCAGTTTTGTTGAAAGGCCAGCATTTCCTTTCTCTTTCTGGGTGATCCGTGCCTCTCAGGGGCACTGGACTTGAAACAGCAGGAGTCACCATCTTTATTGTTAGGCTGCGGAATTTGTTTTAAGCACATTCTAAATCCAGTCTTATGCCTTTTGGGTTTTTTTTAGTCTGTGACAAAGGTGACCCAATTGTGCTTCTTTGATATTATGAACACAGCTCTTTTTGCTCATATCACAGAGGCATATAACAAAATACAAAGGACAAAATTGTGTCTGTATGTGTAGTAAGGACACATATTTCATGACTAAATTCAATGACATAATGTCATAATCAAAAATGTGTTTTTCTCTCACAGTCATGAGCTAACAGGCAGAGACCACCTTTCAGGATGTTTTTTTTATAGTGCTGAGATACTGTTCAAAAATAATAGAACTAATGAAAATGTCACATTGACAGAGTAGCCCATATTAAGATTTTACTTCAAGAAGGCATGATTTGGTGAATGTGACATTGACAGCTATGGTGTTAGGGTTTACAGAGTTAGTAAAATGTTCTAAGAAGAATGTTATATAGTTCCCATTGAAGTATATCATTTTTCATTTTACTTTTTCCTTTCTAGAATTAAGTGACTCCAGGAAGTAAGGAATGTTAGCCTAATATTACCTGCCTAGAAGAGGTATAGGGAGCTTTTCTTTATATCAGACCCTATTATAATTTTGTAGTACTATGCTTCCAAAGAAGTATGTTAATTTAACAATATGGTAAAATGCATGTTCCTTAGGGTATTTGAAAGATATGCAGATAGTAAAATTGTATAATACAGATGCATTTCTCAGTAAACAAATATGCCATGTTTAAGTGATTAAAAATGTGTAAAAAAGTAGAAATGGAGAATAAAAGTGGAAAAGAGAACTAGTTATAAAGAGAATAATTGTAGCATCACTGAAGACTTTACTTAGCTCTCTGGTTGGTTGAACAAATATTCCAGCAAATCTGGAATGAATAGCAACTCTGTTTACTATGACAGGTTGTATTTGTCTTGGGTGCAACTCCAAGACCACATGCTGTGTTTTGTCATGTTGGAAATTCTGAAGCAGATTTCCATTGTGAATGTGAATTCTTTTTAAAGCCTTAACACCTCAGTCTCAGCTCAGCTAGGTAAAAGCAATAAGTTTTCCTTTTCTTGCCAGCCAGACATCAATAAATCTTAAATCCCTCCACCAAAAGCATGTAGCTGCAGTTCACTGTCCTGGTTGTAGTCTTAGGTCACTGCCATAGATGGCCTGATTCTTCTCATTTCCAGGGTCTATTTTTCTGCCTTTAATAAAGCTTTTTTTTTTTTATTTTCTTTCTCTTCCATATATAGTACAACTTCTTTAACTCCACATCCTAGGAGGATGTGTTGCTATCTGCATAGAGCCTTCCCATATCCAATTATGCAGAAATCTCTCCCTAGCATAAATGTGGCTTTCCTCCCACCCCGCAATTTATACCCTATGTAGACAAAGCTGTGTTGAGAAGCTGTGTCTCCAACCACGTTCACCTACTGGAGTTGTTGATTCTGCTGACTTTATAGAGAATGTATGTACCAGAGCTTAACATTTAGTTGAGAGTAGCACAGAATATTGTGGAATTGTTTATACCACTTTACATCTTGGAATAACTCTGGGTAGCAGATCTTTGCAAAATTCCCATAACATTCCTTTTTTATGCATTATCGGGATGGTTTAGATAGCATGGAGATCCAGATAGAAGTAGAAGAGTAAGGGCTTAAGAATAAAGGAAAGATCATTGTTTTCAGGGATCAGTATCCAATTTTCTTGTCCTGTGGTCTTTATTCTAGTTTGATATGGGTTAGTGGTTTTCTTTAAAGTCATATCATTCTGTTTGAAATGAGTTTAAGGCTAATCTTACATTGAGGAGCCTGGTCGCCAGTGAAGATTAGCACTTAATTAATACAGTGATGCTCTGTGGAGTAGAGGAGGGTGAGATTCGAGGTGGTGGTGAAGGGAATAGAACCAGCTACAGTGCTCCAGCCCAAAACCTGCGGACACCATAAGGAGCACTAACCTTTAGTTATAATATGAGATAGGCCCAAATAGTGACTCTTGTCCATACTGAGTGTCTGATCGGAGTTAGGGGTGAGATTAAAGAAGGTGGGAACGGCTCACTTCTGTACTTTTAATAGTCAAACAAATATTTGAGCATCTATTGTCTGTGAGGTTAATTGTGCGTGATTGGAGATATAGGCGTAAACAAATATCTGTTATTATAGAACTTATATTGTAGTAGATGGGACACAAATAATTTTAGGTAGTAAAGGGCAAAAGAAAACTATAGCAAGGTATAAGGACAGAGAATGATGGGCTGGCCAACATTGGTAAGGTATTCACCAAGGCCTCCCCAAGGAGGTGATTGATATAAGGCCCAGGCCAAATGAGGAGAAGCTACTTAAGAGTTTTTCATGCAGAGGGAAAACAAGTGAAAAGATTCTGAGGAAGAAATGATCCTTTGGGAATTCCAGGAACAAAAAGAGAAACTTTGCAATTACAACTTGCAAAGATAAGGAAGGGGAAAATGATAGGTGAAGTTGGAGAGCTAGAGTAAAGAAACGATGATCCTAGGAATGAGTTCGTCTTGGGAATATTGATAAATGACAAATCTAACAGTGCACGTATTTTAAAAGTGAAATTATAACATTTATAGTTTTAAGAACAAAGCTAGGGACTCAGTAGAATAACTAGGAATAACTAGAGTGCCTTCTTATGTTGAGCAAAGTAGCAGGATGAGGGAGCTCAAAGCCTAGTGTTTGGCATGCTGCTATTACCAAGCTGTTCTTACTGAAATATCTCCAGTAGAAACACTACATTTGTGTGTAAGGTTTTTGAAAGTTATGACAGTCTCCTTTTAAAATACTTCTTAAGGAGTTGAGTAGATACTGTTTTCCTGACAAGTTAACTCAGCCTGATTCTCCACCTGTAGTTCCTCTAAGTACAGCTTTGTGTTTCTCCGTCTCTTGTAGTGGGAGAAGCATAGATCTCATAAGAGATAGCTTGAACCTTCAGCAAGGGACTTGTGCTGCTTGCTTATTGTTTTCTTTACCGTGACAGTGGCTAGGTGTTGTTGAATGCTTGCCTATAAGACAAGCTGTCCTTGTGACTAAAAATCATCTTAGGAAACCTCCATATTTTAGGAGATCATTGGAATGCTGATAAAATCTGCAGGTGAAATTTAATTTTGTATTTAAATTAACAAATGCATACAGCTTACTTATAGAAACCAAATTATTAGGCACACAGCTAATCCATAAATATGGATTTTTTTTCTCCCATTCTAACTTCTATTTTGTTTGGAATACAATGAATATTGAGGCATCATAGAGACTTGCCAAACTTCTGGGTCTCTTTGACACTCCTGGACTCAAAGAAACAATTCTGAAGCCTTCAAATTCCATCATAAGCATGCAACTTACTATTCATATTGTAAGGAGCAAAGCCTAGGGCACATAAGTTTATTGGTTTATTTTTCTTTTGACAGAATTAAGATGTTCTGGTTTCAAGGAAATATCATGCAACTTGCCAAATGCTCCTTTGGACTCTTCTTGAGAAATTTCTCTGCCTCTAAGACAACTCTGCCCGTGCTGACCTTATTCACAAAGGTACAGATTGAAACAGTAAAATTATTACTTGAAAAATATAAAGTATTAAAATTCAGTGGTAAAGAAAGTTGCATGTGTAAGAAAAGGAGACAAAGTTGAAAGGAAAGACAATGGAGTAAACCTTCAAACCTGCTCCTTAATCTTTCTATCAGTAGAATAGCAGTAACTCTGTTTCCTGCCAAGACACTTCATTATCTCATAATTATCAGAGAATAAGTTAATGTATTTAATGGTCATCTGACCCCTACATTGAAAAAAAAATGGACAGTAGGTTATTACATGATGTTTACAAATGTATCATTTATAAATACAGTCATTTCTCAGTATTTGTGATAGTTATGTTCTATAAAGTCACCTGTACACTGAATTAGCACTGAATTAGCAAATACTGAACCATTGCTTCTAGGAGAATTACAGGGTTAGCTTTCTTTGAGCCTCTGGTCATAGTGTTTTCATCAACCAGTCAAATACATAACCTTGTTTTATATATGTTTTTGTTTGAAGATACCTTGTTTTAATATATACTGTTGATTCATTAACATTGAACTCATAGCCAATGGCACCTATAGCTCATGCGTGAATGAAGCTGATCTCACACATGTATTTTCTCTCCAGCCTCCTTGTACTTATGAACACAAAACAGCACTTCAGTACTATTCTTGGGAGCTATTTTAAACAGTGAAATCCCTAACAAAAAGCATAAAAACGTAAAAAGCATGGCACTACACAGACCATGAAAAGGACATTAACTTATGTTTATAGTATGAAAGCTGAAATAAGAAGGCAGAACATCACCTTGTTCAACCTCAGCTTGGAATGAGCATTTCTGGTGACTCAAATTTTTCATCACTGTGTGTGTGCACGTGTCTGTGAATGACTGCAAAAGCACATTGAATATTGATTTGGGGGTTGCAAATAAATTTTAGCAGGTAGGCAAATCCAGAAATGTGGAATCCATGAATAATGAGGATTGGATTGTGCTTATTTTCTTATCTTTAACACTAACATTTTTCAGAGCTTTTTTGCCCTGAAATTTATAATACAAACATTACTGATTTCTTTTTGCTAATTAACATCACTTTGTATGATTTATAATCAAAAAAGAAATGAAGTGCAGTGTAATAGAAGTAACTGTTATAAATACTACTGCAATTCAAAGAAAAAAAGTCTCTTTTTAATAGATTTTTCAAATTTCAGGCATTTTAGCAATTGCTGCAGTCAATTGCTAAATATCTGACAGTTACCTAATAACAAAGTTTAATTTACTTTTAAAAATAAACTTGTTGAGAATATTTAATCTAAACTGCTTTTCATATCCATTAAGTATATATTGCACTATTGGAAATTATGGAACCAAAAATATTATATCATCTGAAAGTCTACAATGGGACATGCACTTGAGAATTAGCCACAAAGATAAACTAATCCCTTAAGGCTAGTGTTGCTCTACACTGTATTTCAGTTTGCACAGCAACTGAGATAGCCAAAAACACTTGCTAAAAAAACAGAAACAAAAAACACCAACCTTCCATTCAGCTTAATATTTGTACTGAGCGCTTGATCTGCACCATTAGGCACATAATAAGATACTATTATCACTCCCACCTTCAGGAGTTCACAGTCCAGTAAAAGAAATATTTACAAGTATAATGTCAGTACTCTATCAGTTATAAAGAATAGAAAGTACTTCCCAGAGTGACTTAAAGAACAAAGGGATTTGGGGGTTGGTCTAGTTTCAGGAATAGCTTAATTTAGGAACCAAGCATGTTACCCATCCATCTCTTCAGCTTCACATCCTCTGGGTTAAATCCGTCCTCATTTTGGCTCTTTTCACGGATGACTGCAGCGATCCCAATCCCCAGATCTCACATCTCAGACATCCACAGAAACTCCAGCAAACATCTCCTGGCTATCCATTGGCTCAGACTGGCCCATTCCTGAGCCAGTTGTAGCCAAGAGGGATAAGATGTGCTGATTACCTAAGCCTAAGTAAGGTGTTCTACCCTTGTTGCTCAGGGATGGAATCTGCCATGTGCAGAGAGTAGTTCCTGTGAAGCAAAATCACAGCACTCTTGCTGTAAGAAAGGGGATTGGGTGGTGGACAGCCAAACCAACAAACCTACTACAATTTAAGGACAGAGTAAATAACAAGTGCCGTGGAAAATCCTAGAGAAGGATGTTTGAGTGATCCAGACCATTGGGCCTTACCCTTTTTTGGTTCCTTATTCTTTTTAAAATTTGATGAACACATAAAATTTGCATATATAATTTGGATAGGTTTCCATGGACCCCAAGTTTAAAAAAACAAAACAAAAAACCTGATCTAGGCTCTTCTAAAGTTTTTACTACAAAAGCAAATTTTTGGTACATTTAATACCTCTATAATTTAAAATGTTCTTGTTTTGTTTTTGCTTTTAAGATCCTACACTGACTTTTTGAAACTTTCTCAAAAAATTTCAGCATGATTACCTTAAAACATTACAAATTATCCACAATCTGTTTATCGCTAATGCTAGTGATAACGTGATGAGCCTAAATCTCCATTTCAAGGAAATTAGGGCCAGAAAGACTCTGACACGGTCTGGATTCTTATTTCAAAACAAGCATGAGTTAAACTGGAGGAAGCTTCTCTTTTATATAATAACTCATCTCTTCTGTCATGTTAAAAAGCAGGTTTCATATAAGCATCAGTAATGTTGACTATATTTTTAGCTCATGCAAGAGAACCTATAGCTAGCCCCTGTTCATGGAGTCAAGGGCTGAGAAGCCTTAAAAATCTGCCAATGATCCATAGTATTCTCAACAGACTTCTCTACTAGATGGTTTAAGAGTGCAAACAACAATGGACACTAAAAACTTGCTTGCTCCTCAGGTAAAAATTTCATCCTGGAAACCTGTTGTTGACACTTGTAGTAAGAAAACAGGCAAAACATTATGAATATAGTCATCATCTGAAGTGAACAGAGACTTTTTTCCCCTTTTTAAAGATGGGGCAATTACTATCTAACTTTATTCTAGTAGATTTATTCCTGTGGACTGATTAGGAAAAACAGGCTCGCTAGCCTCAGTGCTTCCCAGTCTGCACAAACTTTGAACCATTCTGTTGGTGTCACCCAGCTCAATTATATGAGACCACAGAGGTGCTCCTGACCCAGGAACAACAAAGCCCTTAGATAGATAGTTCAGTGCCAAATAGTAAGAATATAAATTTATTTTTGTCACATTGATTGATTGATGAAGAAAAATCAAAATGAAACAACCAATGCAGAGAGCCTCTCTACCATGAAATACTAGTTATTTATAAGATTCTGTGGTAGTATTTTGCTTCATAAATAAAACTGTAATTAACCTGGTAAACAACTGTCCTTTAATATAAGTATAATCTGCTTCTTGTGGTTTGGATTTTTTTGTTAGGCCAAATACCATTCTTTGGATTTAATGGCTTGATTTTTTTTTCTTCTTGTAGGATCCATGCCCCCTTTGTGAGGAAGCCAAGGAAGTACTCAAACCTTATAAAAACAGGGTAATATAATACAGTATAGCTTTTATGTATACGGAATGCATATTCTATGTGGTATAAAGTATCTGCCTGGATCTTTTGTTTAGGAGAAGAAATTAAATGATTTTTCATTTAAATTTTCTTTCTATTCTTCAGAGAGAGTTTAGTGCTAATTTCCATAAAACTCATTACCCCTGTGTTTTTCTCTGAGTAGTACTGGTTTTCTTACTCTCTTAATATGAGTCAAAGTTAACTAGCAGGTGCTAGTATTTGTGCTTTCTTTAAACTTTGTCCCTGTTCCTTTTATTTTATTTTGTAATTTCCATGGAAGTGTTTTCATGTGGCAAGCCATCACACCTCTCCCATTCTTATGGCACTTCTGTCCTGATTCTCAGGCAGCTTCCCAATTGGGGCATGTTTTATTTCACTGGGATTTGAGTAGTGCCCTGATGCTGAATGTTACAGGTATAACAGAAAAGTAGCAAGATCAGGAGGTGGGGAATATAATTAAACCAGTCAGGTTTTGGAAATCAGGGACATTAGATCACTGTGGACCTAAAACAAACAAACAACAAAACCCTTTCAGCATTAGGAACAGTCTGGGGATCAGTTCATCACTGCAGTTGTTGCATTGCTCCATGGTCTCTAAAATACAGGGCTTTAGTCTGTCTGTGTTTCAGTTTATTTTACAGGAGGTGGACATCACACTTCCAGAAAACTCTGCTTGGTATGAAAGGTATAAATTTGACATTCCTGTCTTTCATTTGAATGGCCAGTTTCTGATGATGCATCGGGTAAACACCTCAAAACTTGAAAAACAACTCCTGAAACTTGAGCAGCAAAGTGCTGGATGCTGACTAATGCCTCATGATTTTTAACCTCTCTTTCCATACAGCATCTTTCTGAAGAAATGTCCGTGGCCTCACGCTCCTTTTGTCACTTTCACAGAGCCCTAAGGATGTTCTGAACTCAGTGGTGCCAAATAAATGTTGAAGTTCCTCTTCTGATTGATGGAAGTACCAATGCAGGAACTGTTTACTTATTGGCATTTTATAAAATAAGAGGAGTGTATTGGCAGGGAGGGAGATGCTGGAGGGAGGAAGAAATCCATTTGTCTTACCTGTTCTTGTTGTATTAATGTAGAAGCACTTCACAGTCACTGGACAGTGCTGTGTATAGGAAGAAGGCTCTGCATTCTGCTGCTGCCCTGGAGGACTTAACTTTTTAATGAAAGAATAAATGCTCTTCCACTCAGTAGATAAAATGAAATGTGAATTGTTAATAACTGTGCAGGTCAATAAAGGGATGTTTTAGCGAATACGTCTGCACGAAGCCTATTTCAGTGGGATTTAATAATACCTATTTAAAATTAGAGTTCATTTTTGCTGGGTAGAAGAGAATAATTATCCTAGGCAAAGACGCTTCATTTGAGAAAGACAAAAGACTTAACACTTCCAGAAGTATATAACAATCTCAGCCTGCTTTACACATAGTCAGCTAATTGATTTGTAATATGTGAGGACTGCCTTTAAGAGTTACTCAGTTATCATCAATTGAGTTAATCCAACTTATTATAAGACAAATAGTTTTATCAAGTTTTAATATCTTAGAAAAAATTCCCGCTTCTAAACATAACTGGACAGATACGTCATCTAAAGACAAAATACTCTTCACCATTCCATGTACAGTATTGGAAATATAGTTTTTCCCTTTTTT
>CAUYRT010053815.1:0-11068 GCA_963574885.1 Lepilemur ruficaudatus
GGGTGTCCCAGGCAGAGAGAACAGCCCGTGCAAAGGCCCTGGGGCCGGACGGAGCCTGGCGTGTTGGAGGCGCAGTGAGGAGGCCTGTGGGGCTGGAGCAGAGTGAGGAGGGGGAGAGAAGGAGGGAGGGCAGGGAGGGGAGGGGATGGGGCAGGTCGTTCAGGACCTGGTGAGCCCTGGGAAGGACTTGGGCTTTGACCCTGAGGAGGGTGGGAGCCATGGAGGGCTGTGGGCGGCGGACGGACAGGCCTGACTCAGCGTTCACAGGCGCCCCCTAGTGGTTGCACAGAGAATGCATGGAGCGGGGTGTGTTGTGGCAGAGGAGGGACCAGTCCCAGCTCTGGACACACGCTGTGTCTCCAAGCAAGTGAATTCACTGTCTGGGCTGTTTCCTCACCCGCTAAAGGGGAATTTTTAACAACGCCACGGCAAGGACACGGATAACGAGCAGAAGGTGCGTGATGCCCCAGATCCGGGCCAGGCGCGGGGCGGCTGAGCTGTGAGGATTCTGTTCACAGAAACTTCCCGAGGTGGGAAGATGAGGTCAGTGACGCTCCCGGCTCAGGCCCTGATGAAGTCACCGGGACAGCTGGATGGGTGTGAGGACAGGGGTGGAATTAGATTTCCCACCTGTGCACTGTGCCTCCGAGTGAGGTGTGGATGAGCAAAGTGACAGGCACTTTGCAGGCGCTGGGGTGCAACCCTCAGCATACCACGCTGCCTAGGAGCCCCTCCTACAGGAAGCCCTCCGGGATTGCCTTGACCCTCTGGGGTCTCCCTGGACTCCTTGAGTGTGGGGGTCTCAGGGAGATGGTGAGCAGGGAGGCTGGCCAGCCCGAGCCATGGTGGGGAAAGGCAGTCAGAGAGGATGGCAGGAGTGTTCCAAGGGTGCGGGGAAGTCCTAGACTGTGAGTCTGGGTTTGGGTGCCGATTCAGATTACCACTTACTTTGTGGATAAGTCTGCTGCCCTTTCTGGGCCCTGCTTTCTTGGCCACAAATTGAGGTAAGAACTCTCATTTGATTGCTTAACATTTAGCGAGTGCCTACTGTGTGCCGGGCCCTGTTTTGGGCACCAGGGACACAGCAGGAACAAGGTAGACCCTGCCCTCCCTTCCTAGGGCTCTTAGTCCAGTGGGGGACACAGACATGTCACTGGGCTGTTAAAATACAGGGCGATTATGGCTGTGGTGGGGGGCACAGGAGCATCCCCGGTTTCTAGGGGCAGGGGCCGAATTCCTCCTGTCCGCAGCTACACCCTCAGCCAGGACAGGGCCTGGCACACATAGGTACTCATTGAACAGACGAGAAAGTTGAGGCTCAGAGAGTGCAAGCAACTTGTCTGGAGTCACACAACAGGTAACTGGCAGAGCAGGGATTTGAACCCATCTGGTGAATGTTTGTTGAATGAATAAGTGATGGTGGGCTAACAGTGGGACTCTACTTCTGCTGGAACTCTTTTGTGGCTCTCTTTTTGGTTGGGATTAAGTCTCAGGTCTTGATTTTCACAGCCCTTGATGATCCTCCAACTCAAATCCCACCGCTCCCCCACCCATCCTGCTCTCACCAACTCAGACTGGGAAACTCCTATTCAGCCATTAAAACCCCACCTCCAATGCCCCCTCCTCCACGGAGCCCACCTGGACTGTCACAGGTAAACTCTTACTCCCTTCTGCTCCCTGAGCTATGGGGACTCTTTTTGCTGGGAGGGTGTTCATCAAGCTCTACCTCCCCCTACCCAGACTGGGAGCCCCTTGAAGCCCAGGACTGCAGGATGAGGCTACTCTGGGTCCCTGATCTCCCAGCACAAGGGTGGCGCACAAAAGGGGAGGAGACTTTAGGGCGTGAACGTGAAATGTATAAATACAATTGCAAGGTGTTTTATTCTGGAGTTCTGTGGAGCTTTGAAACTTCTTCCCTGCCTCCTAGGAAGTGTTATGAAAGAGATGTCCTTGCCTAGGGGACCCAGAGGTTACAAGAGCTGGAAAGCCCAGGGGCTTCAGGCACAGCTTTATCAAGGAGCCTCAGAATTCAGTCTCCCTCCAGGACTCAGCTCCCTTGGTGCTGAAAGAATCCACCTCTACATACTGGCCCTTGGCAGATCCCCAGCTGATATTTCCCCAGCTTAGGGCATCCTTCTCTGTGGTTCTAGAACAAGCCCTCTACCTAGGGCGGGCTCTCAGGAGCCCACCTTGGGCCGTGTGCTGTAGCAATTGCTCTCAGAATGCCGAAGCCACCGCTCCCTGCTTGGTGGCTTCCTCTCTGCCCAGCGCTGACATGCCCGGGGGCAGCCCTGCCCCGCACGGGTTGAAAGTTGGGGGATAAATACCCCTGCCCCCCTGCTCTCTGGGTGGGGCGGCTCTGCCTCCCAGAGCTTGGAGGGGGGGGGATGGAGCCCTAGTGGTCACAGCTGCCCTCCCAGGTGGGGTCACGGGCCTACTCCGGCCTCCCGGAGCTGCCTGCGTGTCCCCATTTCAGCTGGGCACGCGCGGCCTTGAAGTTTTGCAGGTCCCTGCACCAGATGATCGGGCTGCCCCCTCCCCAAGTGCACGCACCCGAACCCTCCCGAACCCGAACACACGCGCGCCGTGTGTCGCCCCAGACGCCCGCCTCCCACACGCAAGGATCTCCGGCTGGCGACTCTGTGGCTGACACGACACCCCCTCCCTCCCCGGCTCCCTCCCCTTGCAGCAGGTGCGGCGCGGGGAGGGGGGAGGCGGGGCAGAAGCACTGGGTAGTAGGGGGAGGGGATGTGCCCCGGACCCTAAGCCGAGACCCCCCCCACCGGGGGAGGATGAGTGACAGCCTCGCCCCCCCAGTGCCCTCGGGAAGGTCCCGTGAGACCCCCTCCCCCCACCCGCCCTCAGCCCGGCCCCGGGTGGGGGGCCTCCTACAGGGTTCGCTCCCTCCTCCCTCCCACCCACCCCCTTTCTCAGGTGGCCTTGGGAAGGGTCTTGTGGGGACAGACGGATGGGCTGGGGACGGATGGATCGCGGCACGTGGCAGTGAGTGGGGCGTGGGGGAGGGGACTGTGTTCTGGCCTCCAAGACCAGCCCCCCAAAGAAGGCGCCGGGCCGGGGAGTTGGGGTTCTCGGGAGCTTCCGGAGAACGAGCTGCGCCCCCCCCCGCCCCAGGCCCCCCAGCCGCGGTCCCATCGCGCAGGTGCAAGGCAGAGGCCCAGAGAACCGGGTCGCTGGCTGTGGGTCACACAGCACGGCGGGGGATGCCAGGCCTGGTTTCGGGGTGCGGAAGACGCTGGTGGGTCCAGGCGCTGGGGTGATGATTTGGGCCCCCGGGGACCCTGCCTTGCACGCAGGTCCCGCCCGCCCAGGCGACGCGGTTCCCGGGAAGGCCGGCGACGCCGGTCCGGGCTGTGGGCAGAGCGCGCCCCCTGCCGGCCACGGTCGGAACAGGCGCGGCCGCGACCCCGGACTCCGGACCGAGCAGCCACCTGGAGGGCTGGGCTGTACCTGGGACAGAGCCCCCAGCTCAGGGGACCCCAGCTGAGCTCCCACTCCAGGTAAAGCCCCCAACTGAGCCCCAATATCAGCTGAGACCCGATCCCCGGCTGAACCCCGACCAGGGGTCGAGCATGAACCTGAGCTGAGTCCCCAACCTTGGGTAGCACCATGATCCTATTTTGAACCCCCAAAACAGAGCCAAGCCCTGACCCTGGGTTGAGCTTCTGTCCCAATGAGTCCCCACCTGGCTGGTCCTCCACCCCAAAAGAGCTCCCAACTCAGGGCTGAGCCTCTGTCCAGGCTGAGGCCTGACCCTGGATAGAGCCCCTGACCCCCAGCTGAACTCCAACCCTGGGCTGTACCCCGACACCACAGAGTCACGACTGTGGATGAGTCCCAATCTGGGTTAGAGTGACCCCAGGCTGAGTACCCCCAACCCCGATGGGCCACTCACGGTGTAAGCCACGATTATCCCTTCCCCACACTCCACACACCAGGCTGAACCCCCAACCCTTCTGGGCCCCAACTTTCTTATCTATGCATGGGCATTTTTTTTTAAAAAAACCCTGCTTTGTTGAGATACAGTTCACATCCTATACAATCCACTCATCTAAAGTGTACAAATCAGTGGTTTTTAGCATATTGCATTATTACTTCTTAAAAAATTGGCCCAGTGTGGTGGCTCATGCCTGTAACCCCAGCATTTTGGGAGGCCAAGGTGGGAGGGTCACTTAAGCCCAGAGTTTGAGACCAACCTGGGCAACATAGCAAGACCCCACCTCTAAAAACAATTAAAAATTAGCTGGGCACCACGGTGTACACTTGTTGTCCCAGCTACTCCGGAGGCCAAGGCAGGAGGATCGCCTGAGCCCAGGAGTTCAAGGTTACAGTGACCTGTGATGATGCCACTGCATTCCAGCCTGGTGACAGTGAGACCCTGTCTCTAAAATAAAATATTTACCATTTTACACATTTTTAAGCATACAGTTCACTGGCATTAAGTACATTAACATTGCTGTGAACCATCCCCCCTATGCATCTTCAGAACTTTCTTATCTTCACAAACTGGAACTTTGTCCCCATGAAACACTAACTACCCATCCTCTGGCACCCTGGCCCCCGGCACCCACGAATCCATGTCCCGTCTCTGTGCATCTGCCTGTTCTGGACATTTCAAATAAACGGAGTCACACACTGTGTGTCCTTCTGTGTCTGGCGTCTCTCACTGAGCACGATGTCCTCAAGGTCCATCCACGCCGTGGCCTGTGTCAGAGCCTCGTCCCTTTTCGTGGCTCAGTGATGTTCCACGTATGGACGGACCATGCTGTGTTTCTCCACTCACCTGTGGATGGACACCTGGGTTGTTCCTACCATTTGGTTATTGTAAATAATGCTGTTAGGAACACGGGTGTACAAATATTTCTTTTAGTCTTTGCTCTCGGTTCCTTTGGGTAGATACCTGGGAGTGGGATTCTGGGGTCCTATTGTAAGTCTATGTTTAGCTTTTTAGGAGAGATGGGGTCTCACTCTTGCTCAGGCTGGTCTCGAACTCCTGACCTCAAGTGATCCTCCTGCCTCGGCCTCCCAGAGTGCTGGGATTACAGACGTGAACCACAGCACCCGGCCACCCACAAGCAGGGGTTATCCGTTCCCACGGTCACCAGTGAGAGACCTTGGAGCAGACAGAGGGCAGGACCTGGTTGTGGGCGGGGGGAGACGGGAGAGGCTCAGGCTGGGTGCAGGGAACTGCCTCCCAGTCCTGGGTTTGAATCCTGACTGCCACTTGTGCCTGTGTGACCTCAGGCAAGTTACTTCCTCTATCCGGTGCTCCATTTCCTTCTCCAAAATGAAATAGAGACATTTTATTTATTTTTGCCTCGTGAATCCTCCTCGTGGATCCCCCGGGGGCAGGTCTGGACCACAGGACCTCAACAAACATCTGTTGCCTGGCTTCCTAGAGGAGGCAGCCTGGCTGCCGTGGCCCCCCTGGGCCCTAGCTAGCTGCAACTGGGACCCAGAGTTGGCGGTGCAGGGAGGAAATGTCGCGCAGGGGAGCTGGGAGCTGCTCCAGGGCCTGGTTCCCAGGACTCACAGCTGCATCCTCCTGGGGGGGCCACAGCTAGCCCTGCTGTCCCACCCACTGGCAGCCAGGAGGCTCCTGTGTGTCCCGCCAGCTCAGTCCCACGGAAATCGAGGCTGGACCTGGAAGGGCAACGTCCTCAAACCTTACCCCAAAGATTTATCTACAACCCTGGGTCAGATTCAGCCCTTTTGGGGGCGCAGGAATCTGCATTTTTTAAGAGACTCTCAGGTGATTCTCATGTGGAAAGTTTCCTGGGCTGCACTTTGAGAAACATGCTTCTGCTCAAATTTCTATTACCCAAGTGGGTAAACTGAGTCTCAGAAGGAGGAAAGAAAAAGGGCACGTCCAGAGCCACGTGGTCGGTCTGTTTTGCCTTTTGGCGCCCGGGGCTCTGTCCGTCAGAGTGTCTGTGTCTCCCCCTCGGACTTTTAACTTCTTCCTTCTAGTCCCTCTGCCGGCGCCCCCCAGCCGGCCGCGCCCCTGCATCCGGCCGGGTCCGATTCCGGAGGCATCCCCACGTGAGCAGCATGGCCCCGCCCCATGCCCCGCCCCTTTCCCCTCCCACCGCGGCGATCTGCTCCCATTGGACTCTTCGTACGTCGCCTGCGCTGCCATTGGCTGAGCCGAGGCACTCGGCACGCCCACTCCCGCCCGGCCCAGCTGTGGCTGTTTCCGGGTGGGCGGGGACGGGGCGAGGGCGGAGCCTGGGGGCGGGGCGGTGGGAGGGCGGGGCCGAGCGCCCCGCCCCGCCCCGCCCCGGCCCCAGCCCGGAGCTAGTCCCAACGCTGAGGCTGGACGGGTCCCGACTCGTGGACGCACGGACGGCCCTGCACACAGGTGAGCGGTGGGGCTGGGAGCCCCCATCTCAGCGCGCCCCGGGGCTACCGGGCCGCCCTCTGTCTCTCCCGCCTCTCATGCCCTGGTCCGCCCAGTCTGTGTTCCTGCCTCAGTCTCCCTCTGTCGCTGTCACTCTCTCGCTGTATGGGTTAGAGGGACACAGACTGGGTCCGAACTGGCCCCGCTGGAGTTGGGCCCTGCTCTGGGACTGGCACTCGTCCCTCCATGTGGACTCCAGTGGACTCTGCCCCTTTAACAGAGCAGGGTGGCAGGTGCCCGGGCCAGATCCCAGAACCGGGCGGGGCAGCCTGGCCACCGGTGTGGAGGTGGCAGTATGTGTGGCTGCTGTCTAGTCCGGGAGGCGGGGAGAGCCGGGGCCAGGCCCACCCAGACTGGCCACCAGTGAGCCCCCGAGTGGCCTCGAAGCCACGGTGTCAGTGTTGCCAGCTGTGAGCTGGGACCACCGCTGGGGCAGGTGGTCTGACCCAGATCTGTGGCCTCCTGGGCTTTTCTCTGGAGTCTAACCGGGCCCATTTCCTGGGAAGATAAACTGAGGCCCAGAAGGGAGGTAACGCTTGTCCAGAGAGGAGAGGACAGAGGCAGGACCGAATCTGCTTCCACTTTGGATCTGACATCCGTCAGCACCTGCCCTGTGGTGTGTGCGGCGGGGCAGAAGGAGGCTGTACACAGCTGTACACAGGCCTCCCAGTTACTTCCTGAGCCTGTCCCAGCTCAGCGGGGGCGGCAAGTGTCCCAGGACAGGCTGAAGGCAGTTCAGCCCAGTGGTTGAGGAGCTCAGACACATCTGGGCTTGAGTTCTGCCAACCGCTGTGGTGCCTCAAACAAGTGACTCTTCTGAGCCTCAGTTTCCCTATCTGTAAAATGGGAGGGAATATAACTTACCTGGGTTGAGGGCTGGGGGGATTCAATGCAGGAATGTAGACACTGGGCCACGGGGGTCTCCTCCTGTTCCTCCAACACTCCAGGCACGGGCCTGCCTCGGGGCCTTTGCACAGACTGTGCCCTCTGCTACTGCCGCCGCAGGCGCCAACTTTAAAACCTAACAAGCCACCTAGATGGGCCGGGCCACAGACCTGCACAGGCAAGGGCGGGGCGGAGGAGGGGCTGGCCCAGGGAGGCGGTACCTATGGAAACGGTGAACAAAGAGCTGTCCTGGGCCACACACACACCTGGGCTGGGCTTCTGGGCAGAGGCTGGGGCGGCCTGGGATGCCAGAGCTGGGTGAGTGCCTGGACTCCTGGGGGGCGTGGGAAGGGCTCAAGCCCTGCTCCGATGTGGGGGGCAGGGAGTCCCTAAGCAAACAGAACAGACTAGTGAGGCAGGTGCCGACTGGAGGCCCCCTGGTGTCCCCCTCCCGCTGGGTGGCTGGTCAGGTGGCCCCTGAGCCCCAGTTTCCTTACCTCACTTTCCCCAGGAGTCAGCTGTCATGGGCGAGGGGTCTTTTGGTTGCTTGACACTTCCATGTGGTGGGTTCAGGAGGCCTCAGTGCTCCTGTCTGTCAAATGGGCCCAAGAGAGGGTGCCTTGAGGACAAAACTCCAGCCATTGCAGGGAAATGGGCCCGCTCAGGGAGAGGTGGACGCTAAATGATGACGCATACCTGCCCAGGTGCGGCCCCAGGTGCTGCAGACGGGCAGGTGGAGGCCGGGGGAGGGGCAGGATGGGCCCAGTCGCACTGAGCACCCGCCCCCTCCCGGTATCCCCCGGACAGACGCCCTCCCTGGAGCCCACCCACCTGAGCGTTGCAGAAGTCACCTCTGGCAGGGTTCTAGGGACCTTCTAAGGGCCTGGTGTCCAGGCCTCAGTTTCCCCATCTGTCCAACGGGACTGGTCATCTCCTTTTTCTTCTGGAAAGGGGCTGAGCTACCTGGGGACAAGAAGAGTACTTTGCAGGGTAGGGAGGATTCCACAGGCCTTCACCACGAAAGGAGTTACAGGACACATTGTTTCTAGAAGCTTCCAAAAAGCTTAGACCCTTCCCCTTCATGGTGCGCTCTCAGGGTGGGGGAGAGTTGAACCCCAAATTTGAGGAAAAGATCACCCCGGGTTCAGGGATGAGTTTGAATCCCAATTCTGCCACATCATTGCTCTATAAACGTAGGCAAGCTCCTGGCCCCCCCTGACTCAGTTTCCCCTTCTGTAATAACTGAAAACTTGCAGGCCCATCAACAGAATTTGGCAATGAAGCCGTGTCGATAAAACACCTAGTAGGGAGTGAGTGCTCCCTGCAAGGTCGCTGCAACACGTGACCTCATGGTAGAGGCTGGGGAGTATCTGAGCCCCTCTCTGCCCAGGCAGGGCTGGCGCGGAGGGGTTTGTGCTGCGCTACTCACTGTGTGACTTTGGTGTGGGTGGGTGTCGTGTTTTCTGAAGTCACCGTGCTGCAAGACGACTTCGAAACAGCTGACCACAACCGACCGCCCGGCTCGGGGGGCACAGGTCTGTCCCAGAGCAGCTGCCCAATACGGGGGCTCTGGCCAGGGGGTAGCCACAGGGATGCGAGTGTGGGGACCCCAGCTGGGTGAGCACACGGCGCCTGGCGTGTGGGAGGCGCAGCTAGGAGGCCCGTGTGGCTGGAGCAGAGGGAGGAGGGGGAGAGAGGGAGGAGGGGAGGGCGGGGAGGGGACGGGGCAGGTCGTGCAGGGCCTGGTGGGCTGCGGGGAGGACTTGGGCTTTGACCCCGAGGAAGGTGGGAGCCATGGAGGGCTGTGGGCAGAGGAGGGATGTGCTCTGACTCAGGTGCTCACCAGTGCCCTCTGGCTTTTGTGGGGGGAACACACTGGGGGGTGAGGGCAGGAGCCGGGGGGCCAGGACAGAGGCTGTGGAGAGGTGAGGGGTGGGTCACTTTGGGACACCTTTAGGGGCTGCGTCCACACTCCTGCCAGGTCATCCCCAGCTTCTGCTCACTGCTCAAAATCTTTCGCTCGGGCTGAGAGCCAGGGCCTCTCCTGGCCTCTGCAGAGCGGAGGAACGCGGGCTCCCAACATCCATTTTTGGCCCCCGAGCCCTCTCTTCAGTGGAAATCTGACACAGTCGGAAATGTCCCAGCCTCCAGGGCGACCCAGCCGGCGGCCAAACCCTGACCATCCTTAGGGAGCTCCCTGAGGGCTTTGGGGAACCCAGTTTGAGAACCACAGGTGACATCACACCTTGGGCCAGCAGATTCCCCTCCGTAACTAAAATGGTCACCGACTTTTTTTTTTTTTTGAGACAGAGTCTCACTCTGTTGCCCGCGCTAGACTGCCGTGGTGTCAGCCTAGCTCACAGCAACCTCAAACTCCTGGGCTCAAGCAATCCTCCTGCCTCAGCCTCCCGAGTAGAGTAGCCACCATGCCCAGCTAATTTTTCTATATATTTTAGTTGGCCAATTAATTTCTCTCTATTTTTTTTAGTAGAGACAGGGTCTCGCTCTTGCTCAGGCTAGTCTTGAACTCCTGACCTCCAGCAATCCTCCCGCCTTGGCCTCCCAGAGTGCTAGGATTACAGATGTAAGCCACCACACCTGGCCTATAATTTCATTTTTTAAAATAAAAAATTAGCTCTACAAAAACAAAAAAACAGGCTGTGTCTCTTTCACCAGGCTGACATCTCTCTCACCGTGTCACACTGGCTTCAGCTAGCAACACTTCATGACATTCCAGAAAGAAGGTTCCCATCCTCACAGAAACTTGGCCCTTCTCTTAACTGCACCCCCCTTCAGCCCAAGTCCCCACGTTTGCCCCGACCTCATTTTGGGTCCATTCTGGGACTCACCGGCCCCGCCCAGGCCCAGCCCCAGCTCCAGTCCCGAAGCGCAGCAGAAGCGGGAGGACAGACCCAACTGGGAGCACCAGCCAGAGCCACTGGGAGCTGCAGCCATCAAGAACAACTGGAAAAGAAGCCAGCTTCCGGGATCAAGGACAGGGCTCCCAGGCTGGATTTAACTCAGGTTAACTCCGTCCACCTCCTTCGCTTCCCCTAACCCCTTCTTCCCTCCATCCCTTTCCTTCTGGCCCCCCACTCTGACCTGTTTCCATTCCAGCTTTCAGACTCCTTCCTTATTTCCCTAAAAGGCAAGAGGTTCCTGTCCTTGGCACACCCTGGTCTCAATCAAATGGGCTGAATTCAGCAGTTGGCTGTTCTATTAATAGCAGCAATGATATGTTTTCTAGAAGGTTCTATCCCGATGGAGCTCCAGACCTGTTGCAAACCAAAGTTACTCCTCCTTGGAAAAAATCTGGAAATCCCCCTCAGGTATTCATAGTTCCAACTTTTGGGTGGTGAGGACTCTGCCCCCACCTTCCCGCTGCTGCCACCTTCAGGCCTCTAGTCAGTCTTCCCTCTAGGCCCTTCCACAAGGGCTCAGCCTTGAGGCTCTTTTGTTCTCTCTCAGACTCTCATTTATTCAGTCATTCACTCAGCCACCCAGCTGGCATTAAGTAAGGGCAGGCTCATCTGGTGACAGAGAGGAGAATCGGCACCTGTTGAGGCTGGGAAAGGCTCCTCAACCTTGATAAGCGAGGCCTGGTCTTGGGCCTTTATTTGCATCCTTCAAAGAGACCTGGAGTGACAGGAAGAGGCCCTGGACTGGGTGCAGGGCTGCATCTCTCCTCAGGGTGGGCCTGGCTGTGCTGAGTGGAGGGAAGGCAGGACTAATGCCTGAAATAGGACCCTCTTCAGTGGTGAGTCC
>CAUYRT010053816.1:0-49351 GCA_963574885.1 Lepilemur ruficaudatus
CCAGCTACTCGGGAGGCTGAGGCAGAAGGATCGCTTGAGCCCAGGAGTTTGAGGTTGCTGTGAGCTAGGCTGATGCCACGGCACTCTACAGCCCGGGCAACAGAGTGAGACTCTGTCTCAAAAAAAAAAAAAAAAAAGGGGCTCTTGTCCATCATCACAGGAGTCCCCGGACTAAAGCCATAATTCAGTGATTCTGAAAGCACGGTGGCGTTAGTGTGTAAACAACTATATGCGGGTCCCAAGGCAAAACACAACACTGAGAAGTCTGCTTCTTCAATGAAAGGGTTTCCAATATTAAAAATTTGCTGAAATAGAAAATAAGGCTAACTTCCAAATCTGCTTCGCTGATCAAACTGGGTAGTAAATAAAGCCATTTCATTGGAAGGGACCTTAAAAAATCCTCTGATGCAACTTTTTTGTCCTTGGCTGAATTAAACTGAGGCTACTTGAGACAAATTGTTTTGAATTACAACCTCATAAACAATGTATACAGTAACAGAGCTACAAAAATAAGTACTTTTCTAAAAAATTCTGTAATGTTCCCTCCCGTATTTACCAATTTCTCCAACCCTTTAGCCATCCTGTTTCCTACCACACTTTCTGTTGTCACCAATACAAAAATAAACACTGGCTGCCAAATTCAAAATTCTTCAGTGCTGGAAGCAGGTGAATGAGCAGTTGGAGTGTCGCGCCCCCATGTGGCTCAAATGCACTTTTGCATAGGAAAAACACAGGCAAATACATCCCTCTAAGGAATTCTGATGACTTAGGTCATAAGTGATGCAAATTTGTATCTTTAAAAGACTGCCTTTTTTTTTTTTTGAGACAGAGTCTCACTCTGTTGCCTAGGCTAGAGTGCAGTGGCATCAGCCTAGCTCACGGCAACCTCAAACTCATGGGCTCAAGCAATCCTTCTGCCTCAGCCTCCCGAGTAGCTGGGACTACAGGCATGTGCCACCATGCCCGGCTAATTTTTTACATATATTTTTAGTTGGCCAATTAATTTCTTTCTATTTTTTTTTTTTAGTAGAGATGGGATCTCGCTCTTGCTCAGGCTGGTTTCGAACTCCTGACCTTCAGCGATCCACCCACCTCGGCCTCCCAGAGTGCTAGGATTACAGGTGTGAGCCAGCCCGCCCCGGCCTTGAAAAGACTTTCTATGACAGATATGTGGTAAACCACAATTTAAAAATCAGATTAACACAGGGTAACATTTAAAGTTCCAGTTGGGAAGTAGCATGCATCTGGTATATGGGCCCATCGTCATTTCTGTCTGGACTAGGGGTGGTCTAACTTGCCGAATTCTGGAAGGCACCATCTGATTTCCATCAGGTGAAATCCAACTTAACACCCTCACTCTAAAATGAAAACAGTAGCGCCAAGAAGCTTCCCCATAGTTTATTCCCATCTCAGCCAGGGACTCATCAGGTCTCCTGGCCAACCTCCAGCAGACCCTGCCTCCTTGCTGGGACACCTGGATGCTTGAGACATCGGACTGCTCCTTGAGATCTGGGTTAGCAAGTAAAAGTCCAAATGCATCACTCCCTAAGCACATACTCCCAGCCCACGAAGCACGAAGGCCCGGCCTAGTAAGCAGACATGCCATCCAGTAGTGTCGGAAACACATGTGCATCCTCGCTTCCTGCTAACTGCTTTTCTTCTATTCTGTTTTACACAGAGATGAAGTAGCACTTGGTGTTCTCTGAATGACTCTTCATAAGAAAATAATTATTTAACGAATAGCTTTTCATTCCCCTAGATGAGGGGTTGGCAAATTATGACCAACAGGCCAAATCTTGCCTTTTTCTGGTCTGAGAGCCAAGAATGGATTTTACATTTTTTAATGATTGGGAAAAAAAGAAAAGATTATTTCATGACACATGAAAATTAGACAAAGTTCAAATTTTAGTCTCCAAAAATAAAGCTTTATTGGCATACAGCCATGCTAATTCATTTATGGATGATCTATGGCTGTTTCTGCACAATGGCAGAGTTGGGCAGTTGTGACACAGACCTTGAGGCACAAAGGTTCAAACACGGACTATCTGGCCCTTCACAGAAAAAGTCTGCTGACTCCTGCTCTACACCCTATCTTCTCCATGGTGGTAATCAAATGTGATAAGGCCTTAAATGGGTGTCACTTTGGTGGCTTAACATTCATTCATTCACCCGTTCATTAAACAATGGTTAAAGTCTATGCTGAGAAAAGCATTTTCAAATTCCTGTCTTAAACCACTACATTTATGTAGTAAGACTCCAAATGAGCTGAAATAACAGTCAGAAGCTGTATTTGAATCAAATTCTCTGCTACCAATTAGTGTGGAGTACCATGGAGCTTGTCACCCCACCTCTCTGGCCTCAAAACCTTCTCCATTCAATTAGGACCATGTGCCACATCAGAAGTTCTCAAAACGGTTCACGGACCCCTTGGAGACCCTCGTGCTATCTCATATGGCAGTCACCAGCCGTATATACCTGCTGAAATCTAAATGAAGCAATAGTACATAAGATAAAAAAAATTCACTGCCTTGGTCACCTTTGTCATACTTTCAGTCCTCAAGAATCATAAGTGGGCTGGGCGTGGTGGCTCACACCTGTAATCCTAGCTCTCTGGGAGGCCGAGGCGGGAGGATTTCTTGAGCTCAGGCATTTGAGACCAGCCTGAGCAAGAGTGAGACCCCGTCTCTACTATAAATAGAAAGAAATTAGCCAAACAACTAAAAATAGAAAAAAGTTAGCCAGGCACGGTGACGCGTGCCTTGTAGTCCCAGCTACCTAGGAGGCTGAGGCAGGAGAATCCCTTGAGCCCAAGAGTTTGAGGTTGCTGTGAGCTAGGCTGACACCACGGCACTCTAGCCCAGGCAACAGACTGAGACTCTGTCTCAAAAAAAAAAAAAAAAAAACGAACGAAAAAAAATCGTAAGTGGCTGGTGGCTGAATATTTCCATCGCTGCAGAAAGTTCTAGCACTGTCTTACGCCCTCTCTATGGGTCTATAACATCAAAATTATTTTACTAAGTCTAAAATGATTGTCATAATAACACCAAGTCATCATTTGCCTTTTGCACATGTTGCTATCTGCACAGATGGGGCAAAAGTAATGATGAGTAAAACTGCTAACATCTTAGCGAAACAAAACAAAAAACAAAACCAAAGAAAAAGAAAGGCAGAGGCATCAAACTCTACTCAGTGTCACATTCTTTGCTGCTGCTGTGCACTCTGAGAAAAAAATGCCAGCCACACTTGAGAAAGATACGCTTGATGCGGTAATAAAAAATATTACTTTCATTAAATCTCCACCTTTGGTACTGGTACATATCTTTTATTCTTTTTCTTTTTTGAGAGAGTCTTGCTCTGTTGCCCGGGCTAGAGTGCCGTGGTGTCAGCCTAGCTCACAGCAACCTCAAACTCCTGGGCTCCAGCAATGCTCCTGCTTCAACCTCTTGAGTATGTGCGACTACAAGTGCATGCCACCATGCCCAGCTACTCTTTTCTATTTTTAGTTGCCCGGCTAATTTGTTTTTTCCTATTTTTTTTTTTAGTAGAGATGGGTCTTGCTCTTGCTCAGGCTGGTCTTGAACTTCTGAGCTCAAGCGATCATCCCACCTGAGCCTCCGAGAGTGCTAGGATTACAGGCGTGAGGCACTGTGCCCGGCCCGTGTCTTTTATTCTGTGTGATGAAATGGGATGTTTACATAAAGCACGTGTCCTGCGCACAATGGCCATCTTGGGAAACAGTACTTGGGTGTGTGCTGGGATTGAGAGCTGAAGTAGAGCCTTGTTCTGATGGTATGTGGTAGACATTTTCTCAAATACAAACAAATATGGCCAGTTACCTTCTAGGACAATGGACAGTATTTGTCCAGTGATAAAATTTGGGCTTTCATCAAAAATTAAGAGTTTTGGAAAAGCTTGACAGCTCATAAGCTGTCATAAGCTTGACAACTTCTCAAAACTTGTAAGACTTGTTTGAAGAAACTGATGGTGATATTAACAAGGATGAAAAATCTGCATAACTCAGTGAACAAAAATTTTCCACGTGACCAAAGGATAGTGTCACAAAAACAAAACAAAACAACAACCACCCAAGGACAAAAGATCCATTCAAAGTATAAGATAGACCAGTGGATTCTAATGTTACGAAGTACGAAGAATCCAGTGCCGTAGATTCAGGTTCCAGACTGCAACTAACCTTTTAGAAACCTTCTCTTGTTGAATTTTGGTACAGTATCAAAGAACATCCACAATTACCTGATAGGGTCATTAAAATATTCCCTTTATCAACTACTCATCTGAGACTGGATTTTCTTCACATACTTCAAAACAACATTATTGCAACAAAGTGCACCAGAGGCAGATGTGCAATCCAGCTGTTTCCTTAGCTCCCTTCAAAGAGTTGCAAAATTGTAAAATGATGTCACTATTCTCACTCTTTTTGTTTTAGAAAAGTTATTTTTAATAAAAATAGGTTACTTATGGGTACTATATAACAGATTTATTATTTTAAATAAATTAAATATTTTAAAAATGTCTCAGTTTTAATTTCCAATAGAGTAGACAGGTAATCCACACAAAACCTCTCCAGGGCCCTCAATTCTTAAGAGCATAATGAGGTCTGAGGCTTGTCCTCCACGACCCCCAGAGTCCTACACAGCTGCACAGTCTCAGCCTCTAACGCTGCTCTGTAATCTTTCTCAAATGTGTTGCCTGCAGCCCTGAACTTTCTGAGGTTCAGCTCACATTTCTAAGGGTCACTTGATAATTTTCCAACACCGCGTTACCTCCTTACTTTGCACATATCTCAAATGGATTCCACTCAACTTCCACGTCAAGTTTGGCTTACTGCACACCTCTCAGAACCCAAAACTTCCTGCCTCCTTCCTCTTCCCTATCCTGCTGCACAGGTCACTAGGCACTGCCCTCGCTCCACTGCGCTGACTCTGTTTCCTAACTGCATCAGCAGAAACCTACCATCTCCGGTACACATGTGCTGCTGTAATGATCATTTTCCTTAAATTATAGCTTTTTGGCTATTTTCCTGTTCAAATACTCCCTTGGTTCTTCACACCTTGCCAAGTAAAGCCCAAACTTCTTAGCCCGCTGAAGGACCGAGACACACTTTCAATGCTGGGCCCCCAGCCAGAGCCACCTCAGACGACAGCCCTGTACTCTGGGGGCCCCTGGAGCTGCAGCTTGGTTTCCCACTCACACTGTAAGCCCTGTGGGTCACGGGGCTGGAGTTCATTTCTAAGAGGTGAAACTTGGGGAATGACAGGCAAGGAAGATAACGGAGATGAGATTACTCCTTTGCTTTAGCTTTTATCCTCTGTGTGGACTCATAACACACTGGAAAAGCAGCGCAGGTCAGTGAGTTTGAAAGAGACCTACTTTTCTTGCGTGGCTGTGACGGCGACGTTGACTGGGAGGCTGCACCGTTGGCGCTGCTCTCCTCTTCCTCCTTAGCTTCCACTTTCACCTCAGGTTTCTTGTCATCCACTTCCATCGGTTCTGATTTCTGCTCTGTTGTGTCTGTTTCTTCTTTAACCTGGGATGATCCTTGCAAATCCTCCTCCATCATCTTGAGAAAAACAAAGTTGTAGTTATCATTCCTCTTCTCTGTCAGAAGAAGGAAGGGAAGCACTAGTGTCCAGTAAGGCACTTCAACACAAACACCATGTAATCAGTCCCAAATTTGAAAATGTTTAAACGTAAAAAAGCTTAAAAAATTATACATGCTCAGTATTTTCACAGAAAATATTTCTAATTTGGAATAAGAATCTGTTTGAAAACTGAAACAGGATCAAAACCCTTGCTCAGAGGCAGGAGGTGCGGTGTGAGACAGCAAGGAGCAGTGGGGACTTTGACTAACTGGAGAGCCAGTGTTGCATCCGAAGGCCACAGCTGGCGATCACAACCAGACTGCGTCACACAGGGATGCAAGCACAATGCTGAAAGCTTCCCACTTTTAAGAAAAGCCAGAAACCTAGAGTTTTATTTGCAATTTCCTGATTTTTGTAATATTGTGTGGGCCAAAAAAAACACATTTACAGGCTGGATCCTGCCTATGGTCTTCCAGTTTTCAGCTTCTGCCACAGGTTAGCTAGTAAATGAACCTGCCTCCCCTTCTGCAGTCCTCCTCTGCAGAACTAGAAATGAACGAAGAACATTAAAGAAAAGGTCGCTGGACATCCACACATTTAAAATGTAAGCCAGTGCTCTTCACTTCTGGCAAAATAAAATAAACCCATACCTTGTATTTTAAAATGAATAACCAATCTGTTTTTAACATACTGCAACTTGAAGTCACATCAAACAGAATCTTAAAATCTAGGGACATGCATGCAGACTCCCGGCATTGCCAGGGTAGAGCTTCCACACACGGCCATCACCTCACCCCGGGCCTGGCACCCACCTCAGACCGAGGCTCCCCCTTGGATTCGCCAGGGTCAGGCTCTGCGTCCTCAGGCGGGACCTCGGCTTTCATTTCCAGCATAGGCACGTCAGGTCCCGGTTGCTGGGAGTTGGTTTCAGCGCTGGCCACCGAGGAGGGGGTGGGGACCCTGTTATCAATGCTGGCTGCTGCCTGGGAAAGCTGTGAAGAAACCCAAATCATTCACCTCTGTAAACAGACAATACAATGACCTCCAACTCTTTCACTTATCCAAGCTATAATTTCTTGTTAACATTTCTTAATACTAACTTACTAGGCAGTCCTATTTGAGAGAATTGAACAACGGAAGTTAAAACAGGAGTGAGCTCTAGAGGAAGTCACCATCAGCCAGAAACACAACTCACTTCTTGCCAAGAATTCAGAGAGGGAAGGACACAGCTTTAAAAATTTTGATATAAAATTACTTTCTCAAAGTTTTCTAGCTAAGTCATGAAACCTCCTATTTTAAAATTAATTTCATTCAGTAAGGCTGCTAATGTTTATGGTAAAGGCTGAATTATAAATGTCTAAGCAGATATGAAGGGGGGGAATCAAATGCCAGTATGGAAACGGTGTATAATTGGCCATGTCAGCTACAGGAACAGTGGTGATAGCGACTGGCCAGGAGCAGTGGCTCACGCCTGTAATCCTAGCACTCTGGAAGGCCGAGGTGGGAGGATTGCTTGAGCTCAGCAGTTTGAGACCAGCCTGAGGAAAAGTGAGATCCCGTCTCTACTATAAACAGAAAGAAATTAGCCAAACAACTAAAAATAGAAAAAAATTAGCCGGGCACGGTGACACGTGCCTATAGTCCCAGCTACCTAGGAGGCTGAGGCAGGAGGATCCCTTGAGCCCAGGAGTTCGAGGTTGCTCTGGGCTAGGCTGACGCCACGGCACTCTAGCCCAGGCAAGAGAGTGAAACTCTGTCTCAAAACAAACAAACAAACAAACAAAAAAACCAGAGAGGAACCACTAAGAGAATTTTTAACCTGCAAAGTGTTGCCCGATGGAGTTTTAAGTAAACAAACAAAAGATAACAAAGTTACAAAAGGATCTTGTTTAAAGACAAAAATACAGAATAAAGATAGTAAGTATATTCCCCTATGGAGAAATATGAATAACAATGTCATCTTGGGGTTGTTGGGATTAATTTGGACATTTAATAAATAAACATCCTCAGTACATCTTTTTTTTTTTTCCTGAGGCACAGTCTCACTCTGTTGCCCGGGCTAGAGCGCCGTGGCGTCAGCCTAGCTCACAGCAACCTCAAACTCCTGGGCTCAAGCAATCCTTCTGCCTCAGTCTCCCGAGTAGCTGGGACTACAGGCATGCGCCACCATGCCCGGCTAATTTTTTCTATATTTTTTAGTTGGCCAATTAATCTCTTTCTACTTTTTTTCTTTTAGCAGAGACGGGGTCTCACTCTTGCTCAGGCTGGTCTCAAAATCCTGACCTTGAGCGATCCTCCTGCCTCAGGCTCCCAAAGTGCTAGGATTACAAGCGTGAGCCACCACGCTTGGCCCTCAATACATCTTGAACTCCTGGCCTTAAGCGATCCTCCTCCTTCAGCCTCACAAAGTGTTGGGATTATAGGTTTGAGCCACTGCATGTGGCCCCTTCCTTGAACATTTGATGGTGTGCCCCAAATATCCTCAGTATGTAAGAATAAAGTTAACATATTTCAGGAGGGAGGGGTCTAAGGTAGACTGATAAGAAAACGGATACTAAGATTTCAGTGAAACTTGGGAGAGGAGTGTGGAAGGGACGGGCGCCAACTGAGGCAGTCCAGTCTAGAAGGTCCCAAGCCTGGCACCGAGGCTGGCCTCAGACATGCTCAAAACTGTGATCCACGACATCACCTCACTTCCACCCCCATGAAGGAGGAGGCAGGTGTGAGCCACAGGCAGCACTAACCTAGATTTGTTGTTTTGTCATGAAAAAGAAAAGGCTTCTCTAGTCTGAAAACAAGGCTGACAGACCAGGTCAAAGGACATGCCATTAGGAGCATGGCAGTTTACCAAACCCCCAAAACATTAGTGGAAAAACTATTATAAACTTGGAAAACATCAATCTAGGACAGTTAATGGTCCCCTATAAAGTTAAAAAATTCTACATGTGGCCTGGGTGTGGTAGCTCACACCTGTAATCCCAGCACTTTGGGAGGCCAAGGTGGGAGGATCACTTGATGCCAGGAGTTCAAGTCTAGCCTAGGCAACATAATGAAACCCTGCCTCTACAAAAAACAAAAGAAAAAAAACCTCAACTACATATGACATTTATGATTTCTTTATAATTACTGATTTCTGCAAATTCCTTTAATTGGGAGGATAATCACAAGTCACACCCTGCCAAACCTAGCCTCTGGAACCAACACTGGAAACAGAACACCATCACAATCCTATTAGGGTACAGATACTTTCTGAGGTTGTACCAAGATGCTGCAGCAACCTCATGACCGAAAATTTTTATGGGAAAGTTATCATCTATGAGTCTTGGCTGGAAAACAGCGGACCGAGAGGCTCACCGGCGTGCCAGGAGGCTGGGTGTGCACAGGCGTTGGCTGCTGCTGCGACGACTGAGGGGTGGCCACAGATGGGGGCTGGACTGGGGTTTGAGGCTGCGGGGTTGCCTGGGCCTGGGCTGCTGCCTGGACTGTAGGGGTGCTCTGGCTCTGGGAGGCACTGGGCACTGAGCCAGGAGTGGGGGTGGGGGTCTGCCCAGATGATGACACAGGAGTCGAGGGCTGAGTGGGAGCTGCTGGCTGAGGAGGAGTCATCCCAGGCGGCGTCGGGTGCTGGAGAGGCGGCATACCAGCGGCCGTGGAGGCAGGAGGTGGCGTCGGGTGCAAGGGTGACTGTGTCACCGGAGGGCAAGGCAGCTGGCTGGCCTGGGGCCCCAGCATGTTCAGAGGGTTAGGAAGAGCAGCACCAGGTACCTGCCCCTACCAGAAACAAACAGAGTGTGTTAAAATTATCTCCCTCATTTGCAAATTGACAATAGATTTGAAGAATCAAATGTATGGAAATCTAATCATGGTTTCTTGATGAGTTCTGCTGGTTTCACAGGAATGTTCTGTTGCAAAAACTCATCAAGCTGTACACTTACAATAAGGTACACTTTCCAATAGAGTTAACACTACAAAAGTTTCTCATACTTTAATCTGATGACTGACAGATACTAAGTGACTGACAGGCAGGTAGTGTCTACAGGGTGGAAATGCTGGACAGAGGGATGATTCACGTGCTGGGTAACACAAAGCGGGACAGAGTGAGATTTCATCACACAACTCAGAATGGCATTCAATTTAAAATTTATGTTCATTTTGGAAATTTTCCATTCAATATTTTTGGACTGTGGATAACTGAAACCTTGCAAAGTGAAACCATGGGTAAGGGGCTACCCAGCTTTCATTTACTCGGCTTGTTAGCTTCATGTTCTATAACATTCATCCATAGCTTACACCACAGAAAAAAGTGTATTTTTTTTTAAAGTTAGTTATTAAAACACTGAAATGTTTCACTGAAGTGGTTTTTCACAGGGGAGACATTTCAGAATTATTTGTGGACCTTTTCTGTTTTTGAGACAGAGTCTCACGCTGTTGCCCTGGCTAGAGTGCCGTGGCGTCAGCCTAGCTCACAGCAACCTCAAACTCCTGGGCTCAAGCGATCCTCCTGCCTCAGCCTCCTGAGTAGCTGGGACTACAGGCATGCGCAACCATGCCTGGCTAATTTTTTCTATATATTTTTAGTTGTCCAATTAATTTCTTTCTATTTACAGTAGAGACGGGGTCTTGCTCTTGCTCAGGCTGGTTTCGAACTCCTGACCTTGAGCGATCCTCCTGCCTCAGCCTCCCAGAGTGCTAGGATTACAGGCGTGAGCCACCGCGCCCGGCCTTTTCTTTTCTTTTTTCCTGTTTCCCCTTTCAGGAAATTTGTGGACCTTTTAAAGAATGATTCTGCATCAGTGTTCTAGAGTAGCGGTTTGCAAACTACTGCCTACGGGCCAAAGGCAGCCAGCTCCTTGTTTCTGTAAATAAAGTGTAACTGCAGCACAGCCACATACACATGTGTACTGTCTATGGCTGCTTTTGTACTGTAACAACAGAGCTGAATAATTAAAACCAAGACCATATGGCCCACAAAGCTGAAAATATTTACCATCTAAACCTTTAACAGAATGGTTGCTAATCCTTATTCTAGAAAAATGAGATATTATGGAAAATTAAGAATTAATAATTATTTAGCAAGTAAATCTAATAAATTTAATGACTTATCCAGCATTACTTTATATTAAAAAATTATGACACGAATTTTATCTTTTGTGGAAGACTGACCTGCTTTAAATACACGTAAAATTTGTGTATAGTTGCAATCTGATGAACTACAATTAACACAAGCAGAAAAAAGCAGCAAAATGAATGGCAAGTAGTTTTCTCCAGCTTTAGATTGAATAACTAAAGACATATTCAACAAGAAGAGAAATACTCAAATGACTCAGTTCGCTTGACTTCACCTGGGCGGCTGAGAGACAGGCAACAGGACACACAAATCATCAGGAATGAACCCATAGGACCTTTCTAAAATCCTGATGTCTCTCAGGATCACATGTTAAACATAGAACTTAAAATACACAAAACAAAAAATAAAATGAAACAACTAAACACCCAAAGGTCAAAACATAAAACACACAAACCAAAAAATCACAACCTATTCCACTTTTGTATGCGCTTCACCCAGAATGATAAGAGGAATTTCAAGTAAGTTAAAAATTACAGGACAAAGTGGGGAAAAATAAAGAGACTGTGATACATGAAAGTGAACTGTGTATTCTAGAATTCTACTTTCCATAAAATAAGACAGGCTAAGGTTGAAGCAAGCTGGGGCTACGTGAACACTGGTGGCCACAGTCCCAGCAGGGCACAGTACCTGCGACACGCTTGTCTGGGGCGCCGACTGCCCCATGCCCACACTGTTCACGCTCATCGCCCCACTGGATGACGGGAACTGGTTCTGCGGCAGGAACTGGTTCTGAGTGGGCGCCTGGGCCATCATGTTGTTGGCATGCGTGTTCATCATGCTCGGAGGCTGAGGCATTCGGGAGGGAGAAATGGCCATCTGTAAGACAACAAGCACCATGACAGCTGCTGTTCAGAAGTTGAGGGACAGTCTTCAAGATGAAGGATGCAATCAGAAAGACCAAAGTCCTCACAACCCCAGAGGATACAAAGCACAGGGCTCAATCGTGCCCTTCCTTGAGAGAAGGGACCACCAGTTGCTAAGAACTCCCTGGCTCCTAAGCACTCTGCACACTTTCCCAGGCAGTCTCTCAAACGAGCCAACTTCAAATTGTCCGCTGAATAGAAATGAGCAGCATGCTATAATTTAAAGTTTTGTGAGGTCTCTCACGTGTTTAGAAAGCAGCCTCAGAGAGCGAGCTCTCAAGGTCACAGATGTTGACAGTCCCCCTTGGCATGTGTCCGAGCTGCCTACTCCATCCTCAGAACTCCCATCTTCTCTCGGAGCCACAAAGGGCTATGAATTTGTTATTCCAATAAAAATAAATAACGGTCAAATAATTCTCACTAACGAAGATTTTTAAAAAAGAGAGACGTGGTACAGAAATAGCACCCGAGCCATGAATACTCCTCCCCTTGTTTAGCCCATAAGGAAGCAGTTGCTTAAATACAAAGGCAACAGGAACCACCAGGCTGGATCTCTTCTGCAGGGAGAACTTGCTTCTGCTCTGTGGAGCAGACTTTCTATGTTTTCTGAATAAATCTCACTTTCACTTAAAACAAAAAATAGAGAAACGAAATAAAGCACAATCCCAAATTCAAAGGAACAAGAACCAGAGGACTTCGAGATGATATAGGAATTTCACTGCTTAGAGAAGGGTCCATGTGGGAGTAAGGGCTTTCAGCAGCAGAGTTAAGGAAAGGAGAAGCACTTACCCCTGGAACCGAGCCCATGCTGTTCATCTGGACGGAGTGGTTCATGGGGGAGGCTGCACGGGGTCCCATAGGTGCTTGTGGCAACTGGACGTTCCCCAAGGACATTGGGTTAAATGAATTCATCCCTGTAAATGTACCCATAATGGTTCATTAGGAAAAGCACCCAAAGGAAAACAGAATTACAACTCATCAAATAAACTCTAAGTAAAGTAAAATGGAACACATACGCAACATAGACAACTGAAAGGAAATCACCCAATTAATCAGAGAAGATGGTTAAGTAACAGACCTTCCCATATCCAGGAAATATGGCACCAGCGTGGTGGTGGTAATGGTGGTATGGGGGGTGCTAGGGAAGGTGGAGGACATGGGGGCAGAGGGTCAGGTAAAACCAACAGGGAGCGAGTGCCAGCAGCTGGGGCAGAGCTGACCCAGGAGGCTGCACACTGTATAAGTCACTGAAGTAACAAAGGGGGTGGGGAGGTGGATGAAGGAACGAGGCCGAATCTGCCAGGACAGTGCCCCAGCCCCTCTTCTACAGAAGAGACATTTCCTAAGACCCAGGCGAGCTTCTGAGCACACCCCTACCCCGAAGCCTTTTGGAGCGGCTGGCTCCCATTATCCCAGGCTTCCAAGCACCCTGGCTGGGTTTCTGTCTATTTTTAGAGTTTGTGCTAAGACTCTAAACATTGTTTTAATTTGCAAGCACTTTAAGCATTTAGAAGTACCCAAAGGCCAGCAGTTCTCAACCCCAGCCTCCCAAGTTTGCAGGAATATCATACCACTGAAAGAGACTTCACTGGCCAGTAAGTATCTCCAGACCACGGTGTCTAGTTCTTTATATTTTCCAACAATACTCTGCAAACTCTGAGCTCTAAATAAACGTTGGTTCTAGTAAGTCTTAGGACCAACACTGGAATCTAATAGAATCCTTGAAAAAATTTCTGAGAGCGCTGCACCTTAGCACTGCTATAGCTGTGAGAAGGCTCAAAGAACATCTGCCCCACTGAGCACTACCTTCAAGACTACCTAGAAATGTCATCCTCAAATAACCAGGTGCCGACGCAGGCCAGGAGGACTTTCCAGGGAGCCTATAATGTGAAAGTCTCCCCTCCCATTGAGAATTTTATTAACTAAATAAAAAGAAAAGGATGTAGCAAGACACAGTATTTAAAGCAATCCATTATTTACTCAGACCTAGAGGTACTGGTAGGGAGGCTGGTAAGTGCTTACCTAGAAAACATTTCTTTCAGTATTCCACTGCTAAACAGCTGTCTCATCATACCCCAAACCAGCAGTAGCTTCCTATCTAGACCAATCCCCAACATAGCATTCAGCCATTCTCCTAAGGCTCAATTTCTCTGACTTTTTAATTTCTTTTACCCTTCAAATCTAGTCCTTCAAAACAAGTCTCTAAAAAGTCTTCTCCATAATATCACTTCATCTACGTCTTTTCCAGTATGCAGTAAGACTACAACTTTTAAAATGACCTCTTCTCTTCCCCCAAACTACTCTGCACATCGCAGCAAGGCCTCTTACCTCAGAATCTTTTGGATAACGTCACCACCTTATTTTGTACCCTGGAAAAATGTCCTACTGCTCAGTATCAATGTGTCAAGAGCAGCAAGGTTTTCAAATGTCCCCTCCCCCAAAACAAAAATGACTGCTTCAACCAAGCAAAAATCATAGAATCTCTACTTCAGAAAGAACCCTTAAAGGTTTACACAGCTCCTAGCACTCTGGGAGGCTGAGGCAGGCGGATTGCTCAAGCTCAGGAGTTCAAAACCAGCCTGAGCAAGAGCAAGACCCCGTCTCTACTATAAATAGAAAGAAATTAATTGGCCAACTAAAAATATATAGAAAAATTAGCCGGGCATGGTGGTGCATGCCTGTAGTCCCAGCTACTCTGGAGGCTGAGGCAGGAGGATCTCTTGAGCCCAGGAGTTTGAGGTTGCTGTGAGCTAGGCTGACGCCACGGCACTCTAGCCAGGGCAGCAGAGTGAGACTCTGTCTCAAAAAAAAAAAAAAAGGTTTAGACAGCTGCTGCCACCCCAATTTGGTGCGAGATCTCCATATGTACATTCTCCTGAAGCCACTGCACCTGTGGCCCCATATCCTGCAGGTGCTCACTGCCATAGGACTGGCTTGCACCATTCTCCTTCTAAGCATTCAGAAGTGCTTCCTCCCCCTATCTAGAATGCTGCTTTTTTGGACACTTCCTAAGAGTAATGTCACTACACCCCCATTTAAAAGAAAAGCAAAATTCTACTTCTGATCTCTATGGAGATCTTACCTATAAGATTCATACTACCTGTAGAACTAAATTCTGCTCATCAGCAAAAAGGAATGGAAAGAAGAAAAGATTACAAAGAAATACATAGGGGAGGAAGGGAAAAAACCAATAAAGGTTATGGCTATTGAGTGTTAAACTAAAATATGATTTACAACAAATAGTTAAATACCTTGAGAAACCTGCACGCGATTCACTGACAGGGGCAGGGGCCCATCTAGAATGGCAAAAACAAACAAACCAACCCTGGTTATTTAAAATAATCCTTGATTTAGAAATAAAGAATTTCCTATTGAGGACTTTCAAACTTAAAGGGAAAAACAGTCAATAGGTCCAAAAGCACTTGTGTTCTGATGCCAGCACACCTTTTAAAGGGTCCTCCCATGAGAGAAATGTAGCATCACAACACAGCCCAAGGCAGGAGGTCTTGGCCACTGTCAACAAATAGCTCCCAAAGGGCAGACTTTCAGAGACCGTAATTCCATATCTTTAGAAATACAGCCCAAACACAGAAGAAAAATCATGCAAAGCTAAGGGCTGGTAGAAGGAAATGAAATCCTTACTTGGAGGTCGCACGGGTTGTGTCTGTGGAATTACAGGGGGCTGGGCCCCTGGGGCTGGTAAGGCTGGCTGGTTCCCCAAGATGCCTTGTTTATGTAAACGCGATCTCCGTTTCTCTTCTAGTTCTTTTTGTATCTTGTAGATTTTCTCTGCTAATAAGTGATAATATTCATCCTAAAAAGAAACAGCATTCAATATTAAGCAGCTAAAACTGTAAAAGCAAATGAATGATCTGTTCTGTCTGTTCTAACAAACTAATGAACTTCTTTATTAAATGCACCGGCAAAGGAAGTATTCAACACGTCCAATAGACCAAAAGCCCAAATTCTTGCTGAGTTCCTAGTGACTTTATGGGACTTATCCAACAGTAGGTTTTAAACGCATATTACATTTCATTCCACGATTGAACCTCTTCTTGGCTATTCACTGATGCTGGCAATAATACAAGCATTATAAAAAAAACACCCACTGTGGAAAGTATATTCCATGGACATAATACAACTGTAAAACCCCCATTTACTACGGCAGTGATAACACTTGTAGTTAACCAAGAGAGTCGTGCAGGGATCTCATGTCCTATCTGGCACGTCTCCATGGTTAGTGTCCTCAAGGCGAAGCGTCTCCCCCAACTACACAGATCACCGTATTTCTGGATAACAAACCAGACAGATGCACTTCTATCTACTGCAGGTGTTACACAGGCTGCAACACACCGTACGGCCACCTACCCTGCTGTTAGCAGACTCATACATGTCCCCTTCCACTTTCTTAGCGTAGGCTACTAGGTTCTCCATGCGACGATCCTTTAGAGCTGCAGGATCAGGTGTTGGGAAGATGGCTTGGACACTGAAAGGACAACACAGTCTATCAGTCCAATTTCAAGGCAGTAAATGAGAACTACAAAACAAGGACCATCTACCTGTGGTGGCTATACAGTGTTGAGAGAAATCCCAAATCTCTCTTGCCTGGTATATAAACACACAAATGAAGTCACTCCCTGGAAACAATCTTGACCTATCAACTCATCTACCCAGCAAACACACCAATATTTTGCTATTAACAAATGTGTGCTGGGTCATTTCAAGAATAATATGATTTCAAATTCCTAAGTTTTAAACTATGTATTACAAAAAAGTTTGCTCCAGGCATGGAGGCTCACACCTGTAATCCTAGCATTTTGGGAGGCTGAGGTGTGAGGACTGCTTGAGCCCAGAAGTTCAAGACCAGCTTGGGCAACAGTGAGACCCTATCTCTATAAAAAAATTTAAAAATTAGCTAGGTGTGGTGGTGCACACCTGCAGTCCTAGCTATTCAGGAGGCTGAGGCAGGAGGATATAGCTTGAGCCCAAGGGTTTGAGGCTGCAGTGAACTATGACAATGCCACTGCACTCTAGCCTGGGCAAGAAAGCGAGAAAAAAAAGGAAGGGAAAAAAACTCAAAGGGAATCTAGTTGGTTAACTTCACCCTCAATTTAAGAAAACTTGCTCAAGAAAGTCAACTGTTAACTTTCTGTTATGTTAACTAGCTGAACGGTGCCAATGTCATGTCATCCGTACCCACTAATCCCAAAGTCCCCCCATTCTTAGGGGTCCTCACAACTATAATCTTGAGCCACAAAATGAGGCAAAGCTCTTGAACTAATTCTGGCCACCTCGTGAAGGTCAGGTTGCACTGAGGGTCTTTGCCTCTGTAACACAGAGTGTAGGTCAGTGTCCCTCTGCAGTGCAGAGCCACCAGTGCCCTCTCTGATACCCCTGCCCACACAGGGACACATGAATCCCTGGGTTAGAGCTCTACCAGCAGTGGGGGTGGCTCCCTAAAACAAGCAAGTGACTCTTGTTAGCTCTTAGGGTACTGTCACCCGGGGGCCAATGGGTGACTTAGGAACAAAATCAAACATCTATGAAACTGGAAAATTGTTACACTGCCTTCAGCCACAAGATAGGAATAACGGGTAGGAGTGGGTACGTACAGCTTATGCACTAAATGGCTCCGCAGGTCCTGAGTGACGTGTTCGTGCCAGCCTTTGCGAACGCCAGTGCTGGAAGGAGGTGCTGCTGTAGGGATAGTGCTGAGGGTTCCAATGTTACCAGAGTTTGCGCCATCATTCATCAGTGGGCTAAGGGGAAACAAGAATGCTTCATCCATCTACTGAAGTGACTCAAACGTGTTTCATCTAAATAAGGTTCCTCTTCAATCATACACGACTTAAAACAATTTAAGTCAGGGGAGGCAAGTGATATACAGACAAAAAAACAAACTATGTTTAATCTATTACCTGTTCTACATCACCCCCCACTGCCCCATTTAAACTACTTCCTCTGCCACACATTTAGAATCACAGCGCTGTGTGTGATTCCAGCCCACCCTTGTGTCCAGCAGGCACTCAGAGAGGAGCCAACCGAAACACAGATCTTACTTTGTGGCCCCAAGGGCAGCTGGAAGAGCGGATTCCGGAATCAAGTTTGGTGGCTGTTGATCTGTTGCTATTCCTCCTGCTGGAATGTTCATTGGGTTATTTCCTTTAAGGACAGAAAGAAAAGAAATCAACCAACCAACTCCTAGATAAACAACATGCCACCACATAAGTGAGTGATTCGTCTAAGCTGTAACAATAAACAGCATGGCAGGAACTTGGGAGCAGTATCTTTAATAATGGTAACTGACTTGTACAAATCCAGTGTAGGCTCCTTCCCATTCCGCTCTGTAAGCCAAACCAGGCATGTTCATGGAGGCTACTCCACGGCTATGGAAAAAGTTATGAACGAACAACCCATTTGCAGCCTCCAACTGTGATTCTGCTTCACTAATATCACACCTAACAACTATGACCTGCCACACACCTTTGTGTCACTATGTTTTTTGCATATTATAAAATAAAATCATAGAAAGTTAAGTACAGGTGAAAAATACAGAAGGTCAATTTGTCTACAATATTCATATTAAAATAAAAAGTTGAAATTCAGAAAGGTTAACAGTCTTCTCCCAAATTATACCATTCATAGGAGTGGAGTAGATTAGAACTTTATCTTAGGACTGCAACCCAGTCTCATGGCCAGTATTAATTAGATACTCACTAGGGTAGCTGTTTTCTAAAAAGCAACAAATGAGATGATTTTAATTGGTCATTTTTTTAAAAGAATCATCTTTAAGTGAAAATTACTTATTAATCTGTTAGGATAAGAACAAAACTAATATAACAAACCTTGACTTTACAAATATCACTGCTCAGCTTAAGCCTAAGTTTTAAAAAACTGTGTCAATTTAAAGGAAAATGTTAAGGAATAATTTGCAAAAATGGTGAAAGCTGTGTAGATGTACGAGCTAATGACCAAAGGCTGGCAGATAACAGCTCGGGTGACAACAGCAAACGCTGATATATCTAGAAGCCTGAGACAGGTAAGAGTTTCTGAAACTCCTGTTGTTAAGCCAACCAAGTCCAGGCTGGTCAATTCCAGTTGCAGGGTAGACCATAACCAAGAGATGCTAGGAACTGGCAGAACACCCACAAGCTCTCCATAAAATAAGTGATGAGAGTCAACCCAAGTGCTCCAACCATAATCCTAACTTGTGAGATTCAACATTCTGAACCACAAGACACGTCCCTTTGTGAAAAATGTGCAGACAAAGCTGGTGCAGCAGGCAACACAAATGCTGCTCTAATGCTTTTTATAAGCACGTAACATCTTCCTCGTATCTGAAACACTAGCTTCTTCCTGGAAGGTTTTTATTTCAACCACTGAATCTGAAGTAAAAACAGTAACTGCAACTGCCTTGGGCTCCGGTGTGTGGCATCTTCTGCAGGCTGCGTGTGGACAAAGGAGTCCCGAGAGCTTCTCCACCTACCCAGGGGGTTGAGGCTCCTCATCTGCTGGTGGGGCTGCGGCTGTGCTGGCTGCTGGCCAGGAACCTGAGGCTGCAGCTGCGTCTGTGGCTGGTTCATGTAGGGGAGTCCGAGGGCAGCATAGGCTCGCTGCATGGAGCTGGGGTCTATGGGGTTTGGGTTACTTAAAGAAGTGGCGTTCTGCTGCCCTGAGCCAACAGAACCAATTGTGTTTTGAATTCCACTAGCTGGAGACCCCAGGATGGCTACAACAACAAAGAAACAGACAAATAAACAAGGTAAGTAAAAGAAGCAGCCCACAAATGATTTAAAAACTGAGAAGCAAATAAATACAATTTTACCAAAATATTATACAGTATATCACATAAAGCACTAAAACAAGGCTATCAAGAAAAGAGCTGTGCTGAAGGAAAGAAAATTCTATTCTTCTCATTTATTCTGCCTGGCAGTAGCTGAGGAACAAAAAGCTAGAGAAAATTCAAGTTTCTGTCTTACAGTACAACAGGCCATAAAATCTCTCAGAGATCACTTAATAAAAATCAGGGTGCATTAAAGTCTAGAGATTCCTGAGAAGTCAGTTCTGGGGAGCGACGCATGTGTGACAAGGGAAAGTGCTTGCTTCTCGGGGGCCAGCAGCCACCTGGGGGGCGAACGAAGAGTGCCCGTCTGCGGCTTCCCGCCCCTGCACTGCTGGCCCACACAGGGCAGAGGGATTAGCAGAAGAAGAGCGAATACCTGGTTGGTCACTTTTTATTAACAAATCTATGATGTGATCTTCCAAATAATAAAATCATAACTCCTCAAAACTTACTCAGACAATGACAGCATTAACAACAAGCCTCTCCTATAAGATTCTTACGTGGGAAGGAACCATGCTGAGCTCTCTTGGCCATGTGAAGCTGGTCAAGAAATACTGTACTTGACTGGCTGACCTGGGTGAAATTAAGGGACAGAGTGAGGCCTGGCAAATCTGCCTGAGTTTTCATTTATCCAGGTGCCGCCTCAGTACACTGATACTCAGGAACTGGCTCTGCCTCATGGAGCCTCATCAGCTTCCACTATCCAGTAGCCTCTAGTGGCTTGCAGGGCAGCTGCCCCACCTTGCTGGCTAACCCCAAGAGACTAAAGGAGAAACTGGTCAACATAAAGAACTCTATTCTAAAGGGCTTTCAAGGTAACTGAGAGATGAACCCAAGCTTGCATCACCCTGGTCACTTCAAGTTCCATTTATCCACCCACCCACTGGTCTGTCCATCTATCCATCCACTCGAATGTCCTCATTTCGTATTTACCACGTTGGCAGAAGCCTTACGTCATACTATTTATTCTTAAGGGTTCCTTTCTTTCTAATTTCCACAAACATCAGAGTCATGTTAAAAACAGCAGCTTATGAAGTCGACACTGTAATATGATTTTTGATATACAAAATGCTATCGCAAAGCCTTTCTTTCAAACTCAGACCACTCTGTGTAAGAGTAATATTCACATATTCAACCATCAGTGCAACTATAATACACAACTCAAATACACTTATCAGAGCAACTTAATTAAACCAGAATGTGTGAAAAAAAATTCTTGGTAATTACACATTCCATACTATTAACTTTTCTAATAAGGATATTCAGATCTCAAACTCATTAACACTCATTAGACACAATTACACACACTAAGCACCTCATTATTATAAATGAAAAGTAATTCCCAAGGTACACTTTATGACAAGTGTATAGCTGAAATAAGTCATGTACAATACCTTCAGACGAAGTATTTTGTGCAGTAGTTACCACTCCCCCAAACTTTAAACACGTGTCTGTCATACTTCTTAAACAGACACCCTACATTTTTAAAAAGCATTATGATGTAGAAAGGAAATTAATAACGGTAGGACAGTTTATTTTTCTATTACCTTGTGGTACAGGGAAGAAGAGACCTAGACCACATTTGATACACATCGTGATGAATTGTGGAGAGAATCTTAAAGAAACAAAGTATCTGCATGGCCTTCCCTTTCTGGGTAAAGAGGCAACAGCTGTGCTTTATCAATTTCTTCCTGCTCTGCTGCCCTTTCATCTCCGCTTCCCCAATGCCATCACGTGGCCCCGACATCCCCGCTTACCATGAATGCCATTCCTAAGCCCACGGCCACTTACGGGGCAGCCAGTGCCTCACATTCACAAATGCCTCCCATGGAACCTGCTTACACAGTCACTGTGATTTGTGTTAAAAGAGTTTATTTACTAAATGTAAATATTATTATATTTTTATTTTAAAAGAAAATATACCTGTCAGAAGACAAGTGAGCACTGGGAACTTGGCGTTTCTAACAATTCAGAAGCAAGGAAAATAAATTACAGACAAATAAGGAAGGTCTCTGACATTTAAGCATAGCCCAACTTGAAGTCCAAATGATGCTATTAGATGAAATGACACAAATACTTAAGGGTGAGAGAATGCAGGCATTTACTGTGGAGGGGATAGTTGACTCAAAGGAGAGTCATTATATACAAGCAACCATCAATTCTGTTTTGCAACCTCAAGACATTATCTGTTCCATGATGGTTTTCTTGATCCTTCTCTGAATTCCCACAATGCGCGCGCTGTCTCTGCTTGTCTTTAGGCATTTACGTTTTGTGTGTTCACTCACTCACGCAACAGATTCAGTAAGCGCACTCTGCTAGGCTCCCAGATAACAACGGTGAACATAAAGTATCTACTTTCTGAGCTTAGGATCTGTTGGAAGAGACAACAGATTAGTCTAATAATCCCCTAATGCATGTCAAATCGCAGCCTGGGACCTTGGAACAGAGAAAATCATACTCCTCTTGTCTTCCCTGCACATCCCTGAAAGGTGGGATTAACGAGTCAGCTTTATTCTTCCCCTGACACATGCCACAAGGACTGTGAAATGCCGCACAAAGTCCACGGGAGCTACAGCAGTCTGGTGTGGTGGTCAGCACTCCGCAGGCCTTCCCAGCACTACCCACCGAGCACCTTGGGACCAAACAAAAATGCACAGAGTGCTACAGACAACAACTCCATCTAGTGCTCCGTCTGTTTGGCACCCCTGAGAATGACCTCTTCCACATTCATCAATTTTCCACATTTTTGATATTTACAAACTCTTTCAATGTCAAACCACTTGCTTTTTGCCATTTTCACATCTTTTTTCCTTTCTACAGCTTAAAGCTGCATTTCACACATCATCAGTCTTTAGAAGTCACACTATGCCCACACTGGCCTAATGTGAGGGTCTGGATCCTTCTCTCCAGCCTATCAGGTGGTGTGCCCGTCCTGGCACAGTCACATTTTTAAAGTGCCCTGAAAACCGTCTCTGCCTCACTGTTCCCCTTCTGCTGTAGCTAAAGGAGAAGCCCATGGCCTACGAAACAAGGAAAGGGCCAAGTTTTATAGCAGGCTCTTTTTGGGACCCTCCTGCCATTCTTCATACAGGGACAAAGGTGGTCCTTCCCCAGTGAGCGCAAAGATCGCTCTATTGAGAGATTCCCTATAGAGTATCCCTTGCTAACTTGTAGCACTCAACCAGAAAACTTCGGTACTCAATTATTCCCAATAAAACTGGACAAAATTTAGAAATTCAAGGAAAACTGACACATTAAATGTCAAAGCTTTGTCAGGGTGGTGGGGGACAGCTCATGAAGTAGAGCTAACCTCTGAACACCAAGAATTTCAACTGTGCGTCTCCACTTACACACAGATCAAAAATACGGTATTCACAGGATGCGAAAGCTGAGTATAGGGAGGGCCAACTTTTTGTATCTAAGGGTTCCGCAGAGCCGACTGCGGGACTTGAACATGCAAGGATTTTGGTATACTTGGGGGGTGGATGTCCTGGAACCAATACGGTGTGTATACCAAGGAATAACTGTATCTCACTGCTGCTTAGATCTCCACTGAAAAAGCAGTGCTAGAATTTATTCAGACCTGCAGACATCTCTGCAAAGCTGCTGGCACCACCACGATGCCTCGCGGGCACTATGTGAGCCAGGACCAATGTCCTGTCATAGCATCTTCCTATGCACAGAGCAGGGCACAATTATGACAAGAAACGCTCTTGAGTACCCAGGCACCGCCCAAGTGTGAGACTCAATTCTTTCATCACAGACTCTACTATAAGCCCTCACCCAGAAAGTTTTCCTCAGAAGCCAAGTGACTCAGGACAGGCAATACATTACCCAGAAGAGCACAGAAAAAAGGTATTCTGATGAAATACATCACCAATGGCTGTTTGGTACTTAAATCAGAGACAGACAAGCCCACCGTTCTCTTTACAGCCTTTTAGGTCCCGTTACCCTCTTGCCCCCATCTCACCACAGCCTATCAAAAGGTGTCCTCAGAAAATCTCTGAAGAGGTCTTAAGAGGAACAAAAGGGCTGTAGAGCAAATACTTCCTAAGCACCTCAACAAGCTACTCAATAAATACAAGCTTTAAGGAGGTAGATTTTGACCCAATACAATGAAGGAAAGGGTTTTTAAAAATCAGAGGTACCTAAAAATGGAACAAACAGCTGGGCTGAGTAGTGAGCAGCCAGCCAATGGAGGTACTGAAACAACAGGCCGGAGGAAGGGCCAGTGCGCAGCCGAGCCCGAGCCGGAGGCAGTGCTGGCGGTGAGTGCGTTAGGTTTGGCACCGGGGCCCGCCCTGGAGTGCTGGTTTTGACAGTCCTTTTGTGGGATTCTGGGTGGGAAACCTATAGTCTCCCCCAGAACGACTTACATCTTCTTGCCAGCTCTGTCCCAGTCACCTGGCCCTTTGAAGCATCCAGAACACTGCCTCTCAAGACATTAAAGTGCAACCAATCACCTGGGAATTTGCTAGAAATGTGGACTAGGAGGTCTGGCATGGGGCCCAAATTTCTTCATTTCTACTAGTAACCTGGGAGGGCCTGTGTGGCCTGAGGACTACACTTTGAGTGGCAAGAGCATCGCCAATGAAGCAACAGAAGTTCCAACAGGGGAACTTGGTCATGTGTCCACACGGCCTCAGCCCTCCATGCCACCTGTGCGCTGGAATTTACTGGAGGTCAGATGCCAGGACTGACCTTACATATACATCTTGAAAAGTCCTAATTATTCAACAAAAATTGAATATTTCTATAAGGGATGGATAACCCTAGCTCAGTAATTACAGAATCTCTAGATAGCAATTCAAAGAAAAAAATCAAACACAATCTCAACAGTGGCCCAAAAGGCAACCCATGGTCTGGGTATCAATTCAAAGGACATTAGATTAGCTCCACAGGTGATTCTGGAAGGTTCTCGCTGTAGAGAGATCAATGACAAAAGCTAGGGTGCAGAAGGTGTGTTGACCAAGGCCATGTGCGTCATGTGAGATCAGCGTCTGTGGGAAACACTGCCCAGAGCAGACGCAGGTGGGGCTTCCCACAGCACACGCATCTCTCTGTGCTGCTCTGCCCACACACGAGCCACTGAGGCCAGTCAGACCCATTCCTTCTCAGGCCACACTCTATGCTGACACTGCCCCCACTGCCCAGAACGTTCTTCCATCGTTACTTAGTTCACACTGGACTCCATCAAGCCCCACCTTCCTCTAGAAAGTAGTCTAGGCACACTCTGCGTCTTCTTGCAGGGACCGCAAGAGCACTGACTCGTCTCCATCTCATTCCTGAGTGAGGTCATCATTATGTTATTTTTAACGTATATATATTGTTTCTAGAACCCAACCTTAAGCCATTGTAGGACCAGATTTACATTTTACTCTTTGGGTTCCTAACCCAGCGTTCACACACCATAGGCACGATTTGCTTTGGGAGAGGAGAAACAACAAAATGTGTAGAAAGGATACTGCTGAAAGCTTTGAGAAGCTCACCACATCCAACAGCTCTATACTCACACAACTACAGTGCTAGAGCCGAAAGAATACCCTCAAAGCTGAAACCTAATTTAAGAAGCACTTAAAATTAAAAAAAAAAAAAAAAAAGTGCTTTCATTTTTTTCATGAAAAACTACCTAAACCTTGCATAAAGTTAAGGTTTTGGTCTAAATCTTCCCCATGACTTTATAAAATCACCCTGGTAATATCTTACATTATGACTAGTAGAAAAACTGTGGTTTACCACTTGAGAGAGCATGCACGGAATCAATTTTCACAACATTCGGGCAGCTATAAGGATGTTAAAAAAAAAAAACCACATACGTTTCTTTTCGGTTTTTTTTAAAAAACAAAACCACATAAGTGATTCTTAAAAAGAGAAATCACAAAAGTTTATAACTGTCACAGCAGTACATACTAAATACAAAAGATCCCAGGAAAGCCACACCTCCAAATTAAAAGTTAAGAATGAAATCCTAGCTCATTGCTCATGGAATTAACATTGTACAACTACAGACTTGACAATGAATATTTTGGCACTTATAGAGTCTGTATTACTGAAATGTATTCTAAAACACAAGAAATTTAACCATCACAAAATACTAGTTTTAAAGAAAACAGTTTTACCATAACTCGGAGGAAGTCTGTATTCCACTAGAACTACTACCCCAAATATCTGGCTCTAGGAGACCCAGGATGCTAGAACTTCACACTTCATATAAGAGATGTCTAGGGAAGTTGTGTACTAATTCACATTTTGGTCAAAGAGTAATTTGATTGATTTAGGAAACTGACTTTTAAAGGACACTTGTTGTGGCTCCTTTGTAGGAAGGGGGGATAATAGGCCCATTACCCCGAAACTTCTCTCCTATGCGGCGCAGATGCCCTGCTTTAAATGAAGAACGCCGGGCGCCGTCAGCTTGCTGGGCCCTGCCCGAGGGCGGCGAGCTGGACTCAGTAAGAGGAGAACCACGTGGGCCACCACAGCGCTCCACGCCATGTACTCTGAGGAACAAGGTGCTTTTTCCATCTTTCCCTGTGCCATTCAGAAATACCAGAAAGAAAAGCAGCACATATTCTCCAGGCAGCAGCAGGGACTTGAGGAAGATGATCAAGAAGGATGAGAGGAATGAAGACTCAAAACACAAACAGAAGGGTGGCAAGATGGCACAGGCGAGACGGAGGAAGATGAGGAAGACTGCGCTGTGCTGGAAGGGTCACTAAGGGGGCAGCTCCAGCCAGAGGGGCCTGCGATCGAATGGCACTTCCTAGCTGTCCAAAACTCAAAAGACCAAGGTTTTACCTCCAAAATGGCAGGAAAAGGAGTTAAAAATGGAAGAGATGTTCACCCTTCTTATTGCTCTGATGCCTACAAATGGCAGGGAGCCCTGGGATCCCCACACAGCCTCCTGACGGACAGGGACCACTGTGTAACCACCATGCTAGGGTCACACAGACACTTAGAAGACAACAAAATGATGGGAATGACCAGGATGTGCCAGTCCTGGGACAAAGACTCTCAACCTGAGGCTGAATAAACTGTCAGTTATACAAATAGGTCTAGGAACTGTGTCTCTAAGCAGAAGGAAAAAAACTTCACAAATGTTCACATGGGCTTTTATGCTGACCCAGCCCGACTGACAGACCCTTCAAAACTCACTTTAGGATAAGGGGTTTCCAATTCTAAAAAGTGTCTCCTCTACCCCCACCCCCAACGTCACTGCCATAAAAGTGACACAGCATTCAAATCCTCACATATTAGTAACTGTCAGAAAACACGAAGTCTTCACGTTGGTTCTTTGATCAAAGTGGCTTTGCTGTTTTGTACTGCTTCAAGTGCGTGTTGCAGGGGACGGGGACAGGAGTGAATGGAATTTTGACACTACCACAGCCATTTATGCGCTGAGAGCCCGTCTACCCTCTCAGCTCAGCTGCACCTTGGGCCTCTGCACCCCCTACCTCACCTGCACTCTGGCCAATAACCCCTGCCCACTCCCTAGCTACTCTCCACATTCTCTTTAGAAACAGCTTCTATTCTGTTCTCCAAGCTTCTCTGGCCCCGTGCTCACTTACTTTGTTGGTTTCGCTTGTCACTGGCATTTTTCAAAGGGAGGCAAACAGGACAGTCATGTCGTGTGCAGTTCTTCCAATGAGAGATGATTTGTCGTGAAGATGCACAATGGGCAACTATGACCAGAAAAACAACGAGATGTTATTTTTCTATCCAAATTGTCACACTTTCAATTACACCTAAATAATAATGCCAGATTCCATAAGAAAATGGTAACAAGTGTAACCATAACACAGTATAAGCAGTCCTCAACTTACAAACAGGCTATTTTCCAGAAAGTTTGTAAGTTGACCGTTGAGAATTCCAAACAAAACTTCCCAGAGAAGCAATGTCATGAGTGATGGGTGATTAAGGTTCAGCCCACAAAACAAAACAAAAACTAAAAACTATTCAACCTGAAATATTGAACAACTACAATGAAAGGTACAACAAATAACAGTTTGGTGATGTCACTATTTAAAATAAAAACATTAAATTATGTTTAAAGATGAAACTACCTAAACCCTACAGCTGAAGAAATATAGATAGAGCAGCAGATGAGCAGTCCCCAGAGCCCTGGCAGGGGCCCCGGGCACTCTGTGAAGCACTTGAGAGGGCCATTCTCAGTCTTCATTTTCTACACTCCAACCTCACCCTTCTCTGCTTCTCCATTACAATCAGGTTACTCTGTGCACAAATGTCACAGTGGGAGAAAGGGAGACCAGGAGAGACCAGGGACCAGGGAGAGATTTCTCCCAAGGTTTATGAGCATAAGTAAGAAGAGAAGGAAAGAGGAAAAAGATGAAAGTTAACAGGAAGTACTTTCTATGGTAGAACTGAGGTGTCTGCCATAAAAGAGGAGACAGAGGGCAAGTGACGTGCCTATTTCACCACCTCCCCACCCAGATGATACGGTGCACAGTTCTCCATGTCACTTCCAGTCACCCAGGACAACTTCGCTGTCATCTGTACTGGCCTTAAGACACAGGGCAGCGGAGTAAAGCAGTGGCCCTCTGGTCTAAATCTATGAAACCACCATCAAGACAGATGCTGGGGTGCAGGGAAGTGCGTATGCCTGCACATGCATGTGCTGTATTCATTGCCCAAAAGAAAACCAGGACCTAGGCGTTCACAGCAAAGACAGTGCTCAAGAAGTGACAAATGTCTTCCATGATAGAGGAAGGAGGCAAAGAACAAATACGGGCCACAGCCTTGTGTAGTAGAAGTCCGCAGAGTATCAGAAAACCAAATCGCCTTTCTCCGCAGCAGGAAAGACTTCTGCCTGTCAGTGAGTGGGGAACGTGAGTGCAACATGCCCTGTGCCACACCAAACGGAGGCTAGCACTCAGGCTGCGGAGGCCCTATGAAGAAGAGAGCTGCTGTAGGAGTAACAAAGGCAAATTCCATCCTGACCTCTGCCACTAGGAGAGCAGAAATGGCACTTACCTTGGCAGGCTTTCCCAGCCTGACAATGCGTCATGTGATTCAAAACGTTTTTCATGGTTCGGCAATGCGGGAGAGAGCAGGCTCGAACCTCTCCGTTTGCTTGTTCTCGTCTCTGGCATTTATGAGCGTGAAGCAGTAGAACCAGCTGCTGCTGTATCAGTTTGCGTTTTTCAGGATCTGCAGTGGGGCCCGTTGCAATTGCTTGTGTGGGTACAATTCCTACTGGAGTTTGCATCTGAGACTAAAATAAAACAAAACAATAAAAATACTATAATAAGCTTTCAGAGTTCCAATTCATGATCATTATTTCTTAAACAAATGTGAAAGCTGATGGATAATACAAACCACAGAGAGAAGAAGGTTGGTATAGTTCTCTTTAATGCATCAGTGACTTTAAGAAGATCCACAGCAAAGAAATCAACCCAACTCAGCAACAAGGATGATTAAAGTTCACTTGTACATAATTATCATCTTAGCAAGAAAATGACACTTACTTGTGACTACAGCAACCAAAACCCTACTCACTCTGTTACAATCTATACAACCACAGGAAGACCTGTGTATGTATCAGGCTGAACCACATGAAACTGCTGTCTTTGTAGGTCCCAAATGGCAAAAGGTTGCAATTTCATATGGTTCAACCCAATTAAAAAGATTGCCAAGGCCTGACCAATTGCAATGCACTGCAAATATCCAATGTAGCAAAAAGAATCGGAGCCAACTTTTGAACTTCATTATCACATGACCATAAGGACAATACTTGTAGCTAGATTTCACAGCAGTCATTATCTCTCCTTTTTAAAAGAATATGACACTTATTCTTCACATAACCATCCAGTACAATTGTTAATGCTTTCTGTCTCATGAAATGTTTTGTCTTTCATTAAAAATTTCAGATATTCAACAACTTTTTCAAAAAGTATTTGATGATCCGCTAAAAATACAGAAATAGCGTTTGTATTCATCTGTCTGAAATAACATGCCACGATAAACACACCTCTTAATTGCAAAGAAAATGGATAAGGGGACCTGTGGAGCATTATTCTTCACAAACTACCAAGACTCGTCAGACAAACTTACTAAACAGACTTACACAGCAAGATAAATATAATGTACCTAATGTGCAGTATCATTCATACTTTAGCAATTTCCAACCTCCTCTAAAACTCGCATATTCTCAGCTTGATTCCACAACACTCACTACCTCCCCTAAAGTACATCACTACTCTGATTTTTTAACTGTAAGAATCAAATCTACATATTTGCAATTAGGAGAAAAAATAAAAATTTTTTTGGTGAATCAAAGCTTATTTTTAAAAAGTTATAGAGTTTTCCATTTGGGTTTTACCTTTAAGAGAACTCACAAAGTAAGTGTGTAGAAAATGCTGGCTTTGTTCACAAGAGAAACTCCTAGATACCTGAGAATGACTCAAAGCAAAATCAAAGTCCTGAGAGGCAGAACACCCTGAATGCAGAGTTCCTAGGAGAAAACAGCCTTTTTTCCTTATGTTTATTTTCCTGATTATAAAAGTAATACATGTATACTGTAGAAAATTTGAAAAGCAACAGAATTATTAAGGAAATAATTAGCAATTAAAACCCCAATATCCAGGAGTCCACCTTTAAAGTATTGTTAAGTTTTTGTTTCTTCCAGTCTTTTTTCTATACAGATGCACATGAGTGAGCCACAATCCGCACAGCCTCACATCCTGCACAAATGCGTATGCTTTGCTGGGTATTTCCTCCAGGTCCTGCCCCATACCATTAAACTGTCTCACACAGCAGGTTGGGATGGTGTGTAATGAATGTACTACATCTTACTATAAAGTTTTACCTTCATTTAACTAGTTTCCTGCTGTAGGGCATAAACTGGAACCCTCTTTTCCCCCCTTTTATTTTTGCAATTTTAAAAAAAGCTTCCATAAGCAAACAGCCCTTGATCTGCCCGTCAGCAGGTAGTAGTGACCTTAAGTCTCCCCCTTGATCAGCATATCCCTGAGGATTAGAAGATCTTATCAGAAATCAGTAGGAACGGAGATGTGCAAGAATGTGAAGAATGAAAGATGACCTTTGTTTAAGTCTCTTTCTTTGCATTTATGAAAATTTCAAGCATACAAAAAAAAAAAAAAGGAATGGATATCATCATTATACCTAACAAAAAAGAATTGTTCTTTGATATCAGTTAATACCTAGTCGTATTCCAATTTCTCTGTTTGTCCAAAATGTGTCCTTTATAACTGGTTTGCAAAAATAAGGATCCAATCAAGGCCCACATCCTACATTTGGTTGTTGATTTAAGGTTCTTCACCTAGTGCCCCCTCCCTTTTCTACCTCATGACACTGACTTCTTGAAGAAATCATGCAGCTGTCCTCTCGCTGTTTCTTTTTTTTTTTTTTTCCGAGACAGAGCCTCACCTTGTTGCCCTGAGTAGAGTGCCATGGCGTCAGCCTAGCTCACAGCAGCCTGAAACTCCTGGGCTCAAATGATCCTCCTGCCTCAGCCTCCAAAGTAGCTGGGATTACAGATGCAAGCCACGACGCCTGGCTAATTTTTCTATTTTTAGTAGAGATGGGGTCTCGTTTTTGCTCAGGCTGGTCTCGAACTCCTGACCTCAAGCAGTCCTCCCACCTCGGACTCCCAGAGTGCTGGGATTAATTACATGCATGAGCCACTGCGCCCAGCCTGTTTCTTAAAGTACAGAAATGCTGCATACAAAAAGAAAAAAAAATCATATAAAAATTAGGTAAAAATTTTAGCTCTAAACTAAATTATAAGCTGATTGTTCTGTTCTTTTTCTTTCTTTTTTTTTTTTTTTTGAGACAGAGTCTTGCTCTGTCACCCAGACTACACTGCTGTGGTATCATCATAGCTCACAGTAACCTCAAACTCCCAGGCTCAAGTGATCCTCCTGCCTCAATCTCCTGAGCTGGGACTATAGGTACACACTATCACGCCCAACTAATTTTTTCTATTTTTAGCAGAGATGTGGTCTTGCTCTTGCTCAGGCTGGTCTTGAACTCCTGACCTCAAGCGAACTCCAGCCTTGGTCTCCCAGACTGCTAGGATTATAGCTATGAGCCACCACACGCCTATTCTCTTTTTCCTTTTAGAGACAGGGTCTTGTTCTGTTGCCCAGGCTGGAGTGCAGTGGCATGATCACAGCTCACAGCAGCCTTGAACTGCTAGCTCAAGCGGTCTTCCTGCCTCGGCCTCCCAAAGTGCTAGGATTACAGGCACGAGCAACCACACTTGGCCAGACTGTTCTTAAAATGTTAACTGCCACACTAGAAAAAATTTTCTCCTTGGAGCCATGGTGTTTTATGAAAATAGAATGAAAACTCAAAAACAAAACGATTGTTTCTAATTTAATGAAAAATTTATTTTTTATTGTTTTCTGTGTTTGAGTTATACGTAACTTGAAAAATAAATAGTTCAAGCAGATCCTAAGGTACAGAAATGTGTGAGTAACATAGCCTTCGAGAGGCCTGGGCGCTCAAAACTAGCATGAGTTAAATACAACTCACATGGTAGTTAATGTGTTAATTTACCAAAAATTAACGTATTGCTTTTCATTTGAGATATATTTTTAAAAGCATCTTTTGCACTATACCTGACCGTATGTCAAAACAGTGTGGTTGGAAACTGTGGTAAATTTAAAACCTGGTCTGTTATTTGTCCATCTGTGGATAGAGGACTAAAGTACAGTTTGATGAGCTCTACCTATTGTTTACAGGTAGGTGTTTCAAAAGCAACTTGTAGGGTAAAGCTGAGTCAATGGCTAAATGGAATAGAAGACATGCCTTACATCCCTGTGTTTGGCCCTGCTCTTGCCATTCTGTTTATTTGTCCAGAGATAGTACAGTTTGCAAAGTACTTACAAATACAGGGGCACATTTAATTTCCTGCTCTCCTAGGCTGGTGTTTGATAAGCTAAAACGGTTATATGTGAACTGTAGGTGGCCCTGACATCTGTCAGAAGCATTTTTTTTTTTTTTTTTTTTGAGACAGAGTCTCACTCCCTTGCTCGGGCTAGAGTGAGTGCCGTGGTGTCAGCCTAGCTCACAGCAACCTCACACTTCTGGGCTCAAGCAATCCTCCTGCCTCAGCCTCCCGAGTAGCTGGAACTACAGGCATGCGCCACCATGCCCGGCTAATTTTTTTCTATATATTTTTAGTTGGCCAATTAATTTCTTTCTATTTTTAGTAGAGACGGGGTCTTGCTCTTGGCTCAGGCTGGTTTCGAACTCCTGACTTTGAACGATCCGCCCGCCTTGGCCTCCCAGAGTGCTAGGATTACAGGCATGAGCCACCGCGCCCGCTGTCAGAAGCATTCTTTAGACCCTCCCATCTTCCATGTCCAGTCAGTCCCCACTGCCCAGGCAGGCACTAAGAATGGAAGGAAAGTACTCAGGAACCCCCTTTAAAGCACATGAGAAAACCATAGTATTGTAAGTTCCCCCCAAAGTAATCTACACATTTTATGTAATTTTGTTTTAATAATAGCCAAAAAAATTTTGAAAAATAGTAAAAATGAAGGGGGAAAAAAAATCCATGTTGCCCGATACTAAAATATATTACAAAAGCTGTTTTCTTTTTTTTTTTTTTCTTTTTTTGAGACAGAGTCTCACTCTGTTGCCCAGGCTAGAGAGCCGTGATGTCAGCCTAGCTCACAGCAACCTCAAACTCCTGGGCTCAGGTGATCCTCCTGCCTCAGTCTCTCACATAGCTGGAACTACAAGCATGCGCCACCATGCCCAGCTGATTTTTTTCTATATATATTTTTAGTTGGCCAATTAATTTCTTTCTATTTTTAGTAGAGACGGGGTCTCGCTCTTGCTCAGGCTGGTTTCGAACTGCTGACCTTGAGCCATCCTCCTGCCTCAGCCTCCCAGAGTGCTAGGATTACAGGCGTGAGCCACCACGCCCGGCCCAAAGCTGTTTTCTTTATATAAGCCCAGAAACAGACATATGCATACATGAAATCAGTATACAGTAGTCCCGCCTTATCCTGGGGGGGATATGTTCCAAGATCCCAAGTGGAAGACTAAAACTTTAGATGGTACCAAACCCTATACATATACATTACTTCCTATACATATACACCTATTATCAAGTTTAATTCATAAATCAGATACAGTAATAGATGAACAACAAAAACCAACAAAACAATTATAACAACATACTGTAATAAAAGTTAAGTGAATGTGGTGTTGGTCTCTATCTCTCAAAGTCCTACTGTGCTGAACTTGCCTACCTTCAGACCGCAGTTGACTGCTGGTAACTGAAACTGCAGAAAGCGAAACTGCGGATACGGGGGACAACCGTATCATATGCTCCAAACTGGAAAGTGGTAGGCCAGTCTGTGGTCTCTACCTTCCCTTATATATAAAAATAAACTCTAGATGGATGAAAGTGAATAAAATTAGATTAAAACAGAGAAAAATGTTTAAAAAACTTTTAAAATATAAGGATAAAAAAGACAATAAAAACACATAAGAGTAATGTTTAAAAAGTAAAAACCAGAGAGAAAAATGTTTGGTATTCTTATATTCAAAGAGCTCTTAGGTAAAAAAGAAGGATACATTCCCACAAAAAGTTGGGCAAAGAAAATGCAGACACCTTACAAAATATAAAGAAATAAAAGACAAAATTGTTGTATAGCTCAGCGCCAAGGCAACACAATGGAGGGAAGAACAGTGTTTTCAAATAACTGTGGCTGAAAAGGACAGGGCGACTGGCCAGCCACACGCAGAAGAATGGACGTGGACCCTTTCCGCACGTCATACTCACTAATTAACTCAAAGTGGACCAGAGACGTACAGCACCAGAGACGCACAGCTAAGAGCTAACACTCTGACACTCACAGAAGAAAGCCCAAGGGTAGATTTCCATGACCTCGGATTAGGCACTGGTTTCTTAGATGTCACCAAAAGCAAAATGAAAATAGAAAAAATAGATAAATTAGATTTCATCAAAAAATGTAAAAGTTTACGCTTCAAAGGATATAATTAAGAAAATGAAAGATAACTCAAAGAACGGGAGAAAACATTTGCAAATCATAGGTCTGATAAGAAACTAGTATATAGAACATACAAAAAACTCCTACAACTCAACAATAAAAAGACAAATATAGCCCAATTCTAAAAATGGGTGAAGGCTCTGAATAGGTATTTCTCCAAAGAGGACATACAAATGCCCAATAAGCACATGAAAAGATGTGTGGCATCATCAGCCGCCAGGGAAAGGCAAATCAGAAACACATGCCACTTCACACCCACCACGACTACAATAAAAAGACAGACACTAACCAACATCAGTAATGTGGGCAAGGATGTGGAGAAATTGGAATCCTCACACAATAGTGATGCGAACGTAAAATGGTGCAGCCACTTTGGAAAACAGCCTGGCAATTCCTCAAAAGGTCAAACACAGAATTACTGTTTCACTTTGCAATTCCACTCCTAGAGAAATCAAAATACATGTTCACACACAAATATATAAAAAATGTTCGTATCAGCATTTTTCATGATGGCTAAAAGTGGAAACAACTGAAATGACCATCACCTGATGAGTGGAAAAGTAAAAGGCAGGCCTGCCGCGGTGGCTCACACCTGTCATCCTAGCACTCTGGGAGGCCGAGACGGGAGGATCGCTCAAGGTCAGGAGTTCGAAACCAGCCTGAGAAAGAGCGAGACCCCGTCTCTACTAAAAATACAAAGAAATTAATTGGTCAACTGAAAAAAAAAGAAAAGTAAAAGGTGGTATACATCCAAAATGACTACTATCCAACTACAAAGAAGGAAGTACTGACAGGTGCTGCAACATCAGCCTGGAAAACATTATGCTTAGGGAAACGAGCCAGTCACATGTTGTATGCTCCCATTTCTATAAAATATCCAGAAGAGATAAATCTATAGGGATCGAAAACAGCTTAGTGGTCAGCTAGAGCTGGGGGTTCAGGGGAAATGTGGAATGATTGCTAATGGTACAGGATTTTTTTTCTGGAGTGATGAAAATAGTTTAAAGTAGACTGTGGTAATGGTTATACAATACACTAAAGACTACTGAATTGTACACTTTAAAAGAGGGAACTGTATGGTATATCTCAATAAAGCCGTTTCATGAGCTATGATCACATCACTGCACTTCAGTCTGGTGGACAGAGTGAGACCTTACCTCTAAAAACAAATAAATACATAAAGCTGCTTCAGCAGGCAAGGTGGCTCACGCCTGTAATCCTAACACTTTGGGACACTGAGGCAGGAGGATCCCTTGAGGCCAGGAATTCAAGACCAGCCTGAGCATGAGCAAGATCCCATTTCTATAACAGAAAAATTAGCCGGGCATGGTGGCATGTGCCTGTAGTCCCACCTACTTGGGACTGAGGCAAGAAGATCACTTGAGCCCAAGAGTTGGAGGTTGCTGTGAGCTGCGATGATGCCACTGTACTCCAGCCTGGGCAACAGTGCAAAACCCTTGTCTCCAACAAAAAAGAAAAAAAAAGAAATCAAACAGCACCTCATGCTGCAAAGAAAAAAAAAAAAGAAAATCTCTTTCAACAATCAGTTCTAGGCCAGGCGCAATGGCTCACACCTGTAAACCTAGCACTCTGGGAGGCTGAGGCGGGCGGATCATTTGAGGTCAGGAGTTCGAGACCAGCCTGGGCAAGAGCGAGACCCCGTCTCTACTAAATATTACAAAGAAATTAGCTGGACAACTAAATATACATACATACATATATATATATAAAATTAGCCGGGCATGGTGGCGCATGCCTGTAGTCCCAGCTACTTGAGAGGCTTAGGCAATAGGATCGCTTGAGCCCAGGAGTTTGAGGTTGCTGTGAGCTAGGCTGATGCCACAGCACTCTAGCCCAGGCAACAGAGTGAGACTCTGTCTCAAAAAAAAAAAAAAAAACAACAACAACAAAAAAGACAAACAACAAAAAAACCCCCAGTTTTACCTCACTAATCACTAAAGAAATGAAAATAAAAAAATGAAGCATTTTTTTAAATCTATCAATACAGATGAGATTAAAAAAAAGATACCTAGGGCCTGATGCAGTGGCTCATGCCTACAATCCCAGTGCTTAGGGAGGACAAGGTAGGAAGATTGCTTGAGGCCAGGTGTTAGAAACCAGCCTGGGCAACATCGAGAGACCCTGTCTATAAAAAAAAAAAAGACAGAAAGATGAAAGAAAAGGGAAAGGGAAAAGGGAAAAGGGGAAGGGAAGGGGAAGGGAAAGGGAAAGGGAAGAAAAGAGAAAAGAAAAGAAATTAGCTAGGTGCAGTGGCATGTGCCTGTTACTTGGGAGGCTGAGGGGGGTAGGATTGCTTGAGCCCAAGAGTTTGAGGTTACAGCAAGCTACGATTGTGCCACTGCACTCCAGCATGGGCAAAAGAGTGAGATCCTGTCTCTCATTAAAAAAAAAACAAAACACCACAAAGCAGTGGTTCCTATTACCAGTAAAAACTCTTAAAACACAGATTCGCTCTTCCTGCCCTGGTTCCCACACAAGTCTGCAGAAGAGCCATAGGCATTTCTATTTGCTAAGTAAAGTTCCATGGGGATGTTTTATGATTTTTAGATTTATATTTGTCCCAAAATTTCCAAAACTATCATGTATGTACCGTCACAGTGAGAATAAAACAAAACATTTAAGAAGTCAGGTGCAGTGATATGTGCCTGTATCCCAGCTACTTGGGAGGCTGAGGCAGGATGATCTTGGGCCCAGGGGAGTGAGGCCAGCCTGGACAACAGTTACGAGAAGAAAAGTTCCGTGGGTGACTCTGATGAAGCAGAGGACTGTACCATAAAGGCAAAAGGTGAGAGGTCAGACTAAACAAAAACTGAAACCAAAGGAACAAATATAAAGGCAATCAATAAACCAGGAAGAAAAAATATCTGAAACACACAGGACAAAGCAAATAACAATGCAGGTGTCATTTCTCCTCCTCTTGGCCCATCTTGTGTCCCCAAGTCCTCTGTGCCTGCCCAACATACATTTCTATTAGGACTGTTACTGTTACATAGGTTTTGGATAAATTTTAGCACCAACTCTATTTTTCCTCTATGCTGTGTAGTCTATCCTGAGGACATAATAGAGATGTGCATAAAGAATATGTATAATAAAGTTTAATATGGCATTCCTCATAGAAAAATAAGTTATTTTCCATTATGCGTCCAAGAGTAGATTATAATGTCTTCAAAGGACTTTTATGTTTGAAACAGTAAGATAAGACCAACCAAGTATTTCCTCTGTTCATGACACTGCTGCCCAAACTGACAACAGACTGGGATTCCTGGAGTTGGCCCCTGAGAGGAAGGTGGCCGCAACCTTCCATATCCCAACAGGGCCCAAACCCACACTCCCAGGACATGTCCCACCCTAATACAGAAACCTGACTCCTGCACAACCTCCACTCAGAATCAGAAAACGGCACCAGGCCAGGTGTAGTGGCTCATGCCTGTAATCCCAGCACTTTGGGAGGCCAAGGCAGGAGGATTGCTCTAGGCCTGGAATTTGAGATCAGCCTGGGCAACATAGCAAGACCCTACCTCTACCAAAAATAGTAAAATTAGCTGAGCATGGTGATATGCACCTGTAGTCCCAGCTACTCGGGACGCTGAGGTAGACAGATTGCTTAAGCCCAGGAGTTCAAGTAAGCAGTGAGTTCTGATGATGCCACTGCACTTTAGCCTGGGCAACAGGGTGAGACCCTGTCAGAAAAGAAAGGAAAAGGGAAAGGAAAAAGGGAAAAAGGAAAAGGGGAAAGGAAATAGGAAAAGGAAAAGAGAAAAGAAAGGACATCAAAGCAAACCAGGTAGAACAGGGAATGGCTCTTCATTTGCTCTGATTCCTCCAGAAGGACCCTACAGCAGCTGGGTGTGCAAAGCTTTAGAGTCATAAAACAAAGACAATGCTCACTAAATGTACACACACAGCTATCAAACTGGGAAGAAGTGATAGTCACCCATCACATGATTAGATACAAGGAATAATGTCTCTGTGTTTTCTTCTTTTTGCTTGGTGTTTATTCATTTTTTAAACATAAGATTATCTTAAAATTTAAGATCTAAATTCAACAGTGAAATAACTTCAAATGGGCAAGCTGGACCAGAATGATTTATAAGTAATTTTCCACATCAAAAAGCTGTGATTTTAAAGTGAAGAGCAAACAGCTATGGCAAGCGGGAAAGGCAACAGGTGAGTCCAAGCCAGAGGCACGGCTCATCACAAGAAACCCAACCCGGGTTGGACCACAGGGCGGATCTGCCGCTCCCTCCCTCCCGCTTCCCCAAGCCCGCAACCTTCAGAACTGACAGCAGGTCTACCTAGGAGGTGTGGGGGTTACTTGCTACTGCACAAAGAAACCCTAAAAGGTAGGAGGTGCTGGATCTATTCCTATGGTCGAAGTGATAGGCCCACTAGACTAGCAGTTCTAAATTGAGTTATAGGGTTTTAAGCAGCATCAGGCTCATTCACCAAATGACCAGTTCATGAGAAATACCAATTTACTAAAAAACCTCTCAAAAGTAATATTCTTGAATACTGTCAATATTATCTATATAAACATATTCTTCACGAATACTTATTACAATAAGTTTCTGGTAACTTAGCAAATTAATCATTGGACAGACTGTTTTTTGTTGGCTTGAAGCTTAGAGTCATTTGAGATGACTGTGGAAACGGTAAAAGCCAACTGGGGTGATTTGGGTTGTGAAGAGGCCAGCGTGGTTTGTACCTGCAGATGTGGTGAAGTGTCATATTTACATGACTGCTGGCTGTGACTCTCCCAGCCAGACCCGTTAAATGGGCCACTGACTTCTTTTAACAGTCACCTCATTCTTTGAAATGCCTGGTACACATTCCAAATATGTACTACTGAAACGAAGGCAGAAGCTGCAGTGCTGGTTGTTAGTTAAACATGCAGTACGTCTCGTTTAAATGCGAAAAAATCTGACTGGGTCTCCACATGAAGTCAAAGAGCTGTATCTTCGAGAGTATCTTCGAGATAATTTATGCTTCTAGCTAGGAGATTACATTGAAGACAGGGCTATACTAATCAGACTCTAGCAAAAACACTGTTGGTCAATGGGAAATTCATGCTGGAAACAAAGTTAAATGATCTTGACTGAGTACTTGCGATGCGCAGGGTTGTACGTGATACCAAGGACTGGCTAATTTTTCTCAGTTTACAGTTTCCTGTTATTTGCAACATGTCACATATCATATTTTATTCTTAGATTATGTTTCCCAGCTGTTATTTCTTGCCGAAACAAATGGGGATAAGTTTAAACAAAAGAAAGAATTTATACTTAGCTGTTCACAATATGAGACTAAAGGTTATTCTTCCAAGGCCCCGCATACACATTTTCTCAGCAATCTTCAGGATACAAGTAGAGGCAAAAAGATGGAGGTGACAGATGCAAAGTCTTAAAAATTACACAAACACCTAACTTACTAATAATTATGGACAAAGGCTTACTTCCAAACCTTTTCCATGTTTTCCAATTCAATTCACATTATGAGACACAATTCATAATCATAATCAATTATAATGACTTTATATAGAAACTGCTATTATGGTGAAGAGGTAACCTAACTACTCACCCACTGTCTCCACAGGAACTGTATAAGCACTCTCTTTAGTCCTCAGATAGAGGGAAATATAGACAAGCAGTGACTTTTAAAATTCCTACTTGTGAAGTGAAAGGAGCTTGTGTATAATGATAAGGAACACATATTTGTGCAAGGAAACCAAAACACAAAGCAATTTTTGTGGAGCCCATCAAAGATGACAACAAAGAGAGGGGGGGGGGGGGAGGGGGGGGGGGCGGGGGGGGGGGCGCGCGCGGGGGCCGCCCGCCCGGCCCGGCCGGCCGCGCGGCGGCGCGGGCGGCACAGACAGCCCCGTGCACTCATGAAGCTTAAACCTGTGCAGGCTGTTCAAGTCTGGATCCCTCCATGATCAAAATCTAGACATGGGAGTCAGAATATTATGACAATGTGACAAACAAGGTCGGGGGAGGAAGAGATCAGTAAAGGCTTCTGAAGTACCAAAGTGAACACACAAAGACCAAAAAAATAGGCCCGTTCCACAGTGAGACAGCTGGTGACTAGGTCACTGACATTTCAGTGAAGAGTAGCTCTCACAAACTTTATTCTACATCAAAATTACCAGAGGAGTTTGTTTAAAACTGAAGATTCAGCTAGGTATGGTGGCTCATGCCTACAATCCCAGCACTTCTGGAGCCAAGGTGGGAGGATAGCTTGAGGCCAGGAGTTCAAGACCAGCCTGGACAACACAGCGATACCACGTCTCTACAAAAACATTTTTAATAATTAGCCAGTTGTAGTAGCATGTGCTTGTAGTCCTAGCTATTCGAGAAGCTGAGGCAGGAGGATTCTTCAGCCCAGGAGTTTCAGGCTGCAGTGAGCTATGATGATGCCACTGCACCCCAGCCTTGGTGCAGAGCCAGACCCTATCTCTAAAAAAAATTAAAAAAAAAAAAAAAAAAAACCACAATTTCCCACCAAAACCCCTACAGATTCCAGTGTAAGAGAAGCCCATCTATTTGGGAATTATCTGAATTGTATTATAGGGAATTAGGTGGCATAAACTGGGAAACTGAGAATGAAAAAACCTAAAGTTTCACAAGCAATAGTGATCACAAAAACATAGACCTCACCTTTCTCCTAAGAGATTTTGAATTCAGAAGGCTAGGGGAGGCCCAGGAACCATCAGTCACTGTGACGGAGGTGGGTCCACAGACATGGTTTGAGACACACAGATACAGAATGAACCCCAAGCCGCATGGGCAGCCCTAGAAGGCCCATGGCGGCCACTCCAGTGCTGCCAACGTCACTGTCCCAGCTGTGTTATCCTGGCAGGACACAGAAGACAACTCTCCTACCCTCCCATCCCAACAGTCCTCCAGCCACACTTCCCTTCCGTTTGGAGATATTTATCAGCAGCTGCCTTGGGGGCCTTGTCCAAAACCTCCACATCAAAATTCTCTTACACATGATCAAAACAAAAATCCTAACATCATTCTCATGAGCATTTTTAAATAAATAGCACTCCTTGATGAATCTCCTGCATCACAACTTTAAGAATAATGAAGCCTCCATAACGTAATTTTTTTTTTCTTAAAAAAAAAAAAAATCACATATACAAACCTCATATTAGAAATAACCCTTGCAGGAGACCACATGGGTGAACCTGAAGATGAGCCCCCTCTGGTCACTAAATGTTCCCAGTCCAAGACGTGCCCCACTTCCACAAAGAGCTTCCTAATGGCAGAAAGCCCCATCCAAAGCGCAAGCAAGACAATGTCACCAGGAATCAAGTGGGTGCCTCCTCCGAAAGGACTCAAACTCCTCCTCTCCCTCCTCACTCAATCTCATGGCTTCGACTTCCTGTGTGCACATCTCTCCTCTGAGATGGCTCGGGCTCAAACCCAGTTTACAAAAAGCTGATCTAGCTTCTACCTCCAACAAAACCTGTTCATCTTCCTTTGTCAATAAAACTCAAATAATTTTTAAATTCTTACATCTACGTAAGCTGTCACAGAAAACCGTATAGTAAAATGTTTAATAATTATACCATTCTTATTAACTCATTTATGATAAAGTAAAATAAGATACATGCTATATTTCCTTATATCTAAGACTCAACTGACTCGAATGCACATCCTGATTTCAGTGAAGTGCATCTTTGCGGAGATGTGCAAAAAAGATGTGTCTTAGAATCATGAAATAATATGGTGACATTTCTAAAAAACCTTGAAAGTCTGTATAATTAAAGAAATTACAAATAAAATGTCCAAAGACAGAATTGTAATGAGATACATCTGAAAATTTAGGAAAAGGTGTTATTTCCTTTTGAATATATTATACTGAGACTATCAGCCCTCAAGAATGATACCACTGGTAAAAGGGGCTCTAAACCTTCCAGAGCTCTGACAGCACATCCTAGAGGGTGACAATGGCTGGGGAGGTTGGGGGGGAGTGTGACATCAGAGCACGGTCATCCCTAGGTGTCCCAGAGAAAGGCAGCCCACACCGCTCCGTCACAGCAGACCTTCCCATGGGCTGACCTGCACATTCTGATGCTGCTCTGTCTACACTTGGCTTACTCAGTGTCTCAGCAGCCACCATGTCCTCCAATTCAAATGTGCTCCCCTCTCTGCTGTGACATTATTCCCTTGCCGTCCCCTTCCCCCCACCTGATCTCTAGCACTCCCTGAGCCATGCCGTGCATTGCACAGCTTTTGCTGGCTGTGCGTAATGTGTGTCCTGCTCATTCCCTGATGGACAGTGGCTGCCCTCCTCATGCTCCCACCCACCTGCCTGGTATCCCCTGGATGTCCCCAGCATCTCCAAAGTGTGGTCACTCGGGCCCTCCCCTGCCTGCTTCTCCAAGTCTATTCCTCCCCAGCTGAGTAAGTGATGCTCTACCTGACACATCACCGCTCACCCACACACCCACCCTAGTGGCAAAGTGCACTGAGTCTCCAAGTCTCCTGTCCCCACTATAACCAGCTGCATCCAAGCTACTATCGCCTCCAGCTTAGACCACTGCAGGTACTCGCCCTCCTCCAATTCATGTCTCCACAGAGCAGCCAGAACAAGCTCTGAACAACATGAAGGCTTCAAATCATCTCCCTGCAAGCCAATGGTCCTCCTTCCATCCAAAGCCCCCCCTGAGCTGGCTCCTGCCCCCCAACTTCTACTCATATTGCTCTCCCCTTCCTCCAAGGTACCTTTCCCACTGGATCTCTGCCAGTTCCTACACAAGCCAACACTCTCTTGGTACCTGGGGCTTCTTCTCAACTTTCTAATCTTGTCTTTCAATGTCCTTTCCTCAGTGCGGCCTTCTCTGATGGCTCCACCTAAGCAGCTACGTTATCTGTTTTCTGCTGCCGCCACACCCCCAATTCCATGACAGTGGCAAGCTCTATACCACTTAGACCTGCATTCTGTGTTCCAGCACCTTGGCCTGCAGAAGGCACTCAACAAATGCAACAAATTAAATGAATGACCACATCTTTCCCTTTTTCAACTCTGCCAAATGATGCTGGAATCCTGTAGAAACAAAGAAGGGAGAAAAGCAAGAGCTCCTTGGTCAATGACCATGTGGCTTAAATCATTCCATGAAGAGGTCAACCAGGCACCAGGTGACTGGGCATTAGGGCCCTGATTTGCATTGTTTGGTTCCAAATTTGGTTGGGTTTCAAAAGATCACACCAAAAGCATGACCAAAAACGCAACTTAAGTTCGAAGCTTCATATTTTTCTTTTTTTCATTAAATAGACCTAGATTTTCTGTAACTGCTTATGCTCGCCATGTGAAAATCTGTGGATTTCAAGGGCTAGATGTAATTTCAAGGAAGACCACAAAACATGTTTGATGAAATACATACAGATAAGCCATGTAAGCACAGGCTGGCGAATCATGCCCAGCTCGGGCTCAGGGCTGTGGAAACACAGGACGCAATCTAAAAAGAGCTTTTGGTTTTGCAGAAAAGAAGCTCCACAGTCTTGAACAACCAAAACCCCTCAGGGCCTCAACTTCCTCAGCTGTAAAATGGGACCTGGAATGCTGTCCCCCAAGAGGCTGCTGCAGGAATAAGGCAAAATAGAGGGCGTGAGATCACTTAGAAAGATGCCAGGCAAACCCTGTGGTGCTGGTGCCCATCTCCCTGCCAAGTCCCCTCTGGCTCCTATGTCTACATGAAGCACTGAAGGCTGTTCCTGGTCATGTGGCCTCACAGACACACACGGGCACAGTGCGCCCAGGGCCCTCCAGAGCCAGTGGTGAAGGTAAACGGCAGAGGGGTTGCTCAAAGGCAACCTCCAAAGGCATCTGCTGTGGATCTCTCAAAGTCCACGTGGGTTTTGGTGGGAAGGCAGCCACTAGGCAAGCAGTGCAGCTCCCATGGACAAAAATACTTCCTCGGCTTACCATGATCCTGAGAAGAAGAAAGAGAAACAAAGAAAGAAAAAGAGAGAGAGAGAGAGAGAGAGAGACAGACAGACAGACAGACAGAAAGAAACACAGAGGGACAGACAGGGAGAGAACTGGTTTCATTTCTGCCAGATGTCTGCAAGACAGATGCCTCCCTTAACTATTCTCCAGAGCTAGAGTTCTCAACTGGGGTGACTGTGCCCCCAGGGATACCAGTCTGGGCCCTTTCTGGTTAGCCCAACCAGGGGGAGAGTAGGCAGCGGCTGGGGTGCTGCCCAACATCCCACAGGACACAGGCCAGCCCCACAACAGAGAGGAACCCAACCGCAGACCAGAGGGCTCTGGCCCCGAAATGGGTGAAGAGAATGAACTGAGCCTGCCCTTGACAAGTGCACCTCACTGGGCAAGCTCAGGCCTCTGGAGCAGCGGCAGAGGCAGCAGAAGGACTCAGAATGAAGGGATTCTGTCGCTGAGTTGTCATTAAAGGAGAGAGGGTGGTGAAGTGGGGCTGGAGAAGATTTTAAAAGAGTAAAGGAAGGAAAATCTTAGGTCAGGGTTTCACTGACTGTTAAGCACAGGACATCTTGGAAAAACCAATGCTTTCACTGCAAAGCCAAAATGCGCTCCTGGCTCCTGTGCAGGCACAGCGATGATGGCTAGCACTAGAGTCCACGTTACCATCCTTTCAGCGAGCAGTGGAAAAGGAAAAGCAGGAGGCACCAAGAAGTGTGTCGTGCTGGATCCCAGCTTTGGTAAGGCCAGTGCTGTTTCTAGAACTCACGGGGCTGAGCTAAGGGAAGTCTGGGCTTTGCTTTAAGTTCTAGATCTGGACTTCAAGAACAGGACAATCCTGGCAACAAAAAGTACTGGAAAGAGAGAAGCAGATCAAGGAAAGGTATGGGGGATTATCAGAAGAAATAAGGAAGTGATAAGAACGTTAAGTAGTTTTTGTAGTTTTGAGAACAAGTTCTGTTGCTGGTACATACCCACCTCCCTTCTTTTTTCAAAGAAGAACGTAGCAAACAGAGGTAGCACCTGACCAAAGACACCTCACTATTCCTATTTCCTGACTTTACCAAGCACAAAGAGAAACAGACCCAATTCTCTCTGCTTCCCAACAGAGTCAACGCTCCTAAGCACTGTAAACGATGTCGATTTCTTAGTATTGACAAACACGATGGTTATATGAGATGTTACCAGAGAAACTGGATGAGACACAGGATATACAGGAATTCTCTGTACTATCTTTACAACAAATACTTCAAAATAAAGTTTTTAAAAACCAAAACCTAGGCCGGGCACGGTGGCTCACACCTGGGAGGACAAGGCACAAGGACTGCTTGGTGTCAGGAGTTTGAGACCAGCCTGAGCAAGAGTGAGACTCCGTCTCTTCTAAAACTGGAAAAACTTAGCTGGGCGTTGTGGCATGCGTCTGCAGTCCCAGCTACCCAGGAGGCTGAGGCAGGAGGACTACTTGAGCCCAGGAGTTTGGGGTTGCTGTGAGCTACGTTGTTGCCACGGCACTCTAGCCCGGGCAACAGGGTGAGACTCTGTATCAAAAAAACCCCAAAAAACAAAAAACAAAAACCCACAAAAACAAAATAAAAACCAAAAACCAACTTTTTTTGAACATTATCCCCTTGCTTTCTTCTCAGTCTGCAGAAATACATGAAGGGCAAACTTGGAAGGTCAGATTCCCAGCACCAGGCATGGGTAAGAGAGGTGGTTGTTCATGGTCTTTACTGACCAGCAAATGCCCTCAGACACGAAGCAGCTGGTGTGTGTGCAGTGAGGCCGACAGAAGAATGCATCCCCCTCTGAGCCCTGAATTTAGAGAGATTCTATTTTGAGATGCAAAAGGAGCTATTTTCCTATTCACATCTTGGTTTGTTAGGTTGGGAAGTTATAAGGATAGCTTCTATTTTTTAGATGGGAAACCTCAGAGGTTCTCAGGGAGAAAGAAGACACATGAAATCATCTATCAAGTCAGACGTAACATCCATCTGTTCAACACAAATAGTTCTCAGAAGATAAATATCCTTCATTTGACTGTAACACAAATCAATAGGCTTCTGCTGACACTGTCAACCCACTAACACACAGGAAGTGTAAACAATGGCAGTCTCTCTCGGCTTCTTGTGATCCTGAAGAGGAAGGTAAGTCATTCCCACATGCGACTCTCTCCAACAACAAAGGGAGCCTGCCAAAGGTGGCTCAAGCATCCTCCCTGTCCCTCCCACTGCCAGCTCATCACAGAAAATGTGGCCATTTAGAGAGCTATGCATAAGAAACACAGGTTATCTTCCTAGAACCTACTGACACGGTCTTAGTTATCGACTTTTACCACGAGCATGACAAAAATCCATAGAGCAAGGCACCCACTGGAGACCCACGGCACCGAGAGCTAGGGGCAGCTTACCATATTTGGCACGGTGGTGACTGAAGCATTCTTGATGTCTGTGGGGAAGGCAGGCAAACTGTTGACCATGCTCTGCTTGCCGGGTAACTGGGCGTTCACTCCAGTGGCTCCCATTTGCTGCCCTCCAGCTTGACTAAAGGGCTGTCCAAACGGACTTGTGTTACCGGTCATTCCCATCTGGAACAAGAAGAGGCATTATCAGCTGCCGTGATGCAGTCACATACAAAAGGAAGGGCCTCAGAAATGTTTGCTTTGACCACTCAAGCAAAAAATATTATTTCCTGTGAAACCCTCATTTCAGTTATAAATTAAAGGTTCATTAACAGGATTCACCATAAGGATTATTAACAGAGCAAGTTGCTCAAAAGGCTACATACTACTCCAAACAGCTACAGCTACATCTCTCTTCTCATCCTAAACACCATCTCAGAAGGGGCAGCATTGTTTTACCCTCACCCTTTGCCATACTCAGTGCCCCAACCCCTCCTACTCCAACAGTGGCACCAACACGTTAAGAAAACCATTTGGGGCCAGGCGCGGTGGCTCACACCTGTAATCCTAGCACTCTGGGAGGCCAAGGCTAGAGGATCGCTCAAGGTCAGGAGTTCAAGATCAGCCTCAGCAAGAGCAAGACCCCTGTCTCTACTAAAAAAACAATAGAAAAATTAGCCAGGCAACTAAAAATAGAAAAAAAATTAGCTGGGCATGGTGGTGAGCACCCTGAGGCAGGAGGATCCCAGGTGTACAGGAGTTTGAGGTTGCTGTGAGCTAGGCTGATGCCATGGCACTCCAGCCTGGGCAACAGAGTGAGAAACTGTCTCAAAACAAAACAAAAAAACCCCAAACCAAACCCAAACAAGGAAAACCATTTGGAAAACAAAACCTTCCAGATTTGTTGACCAAGGGGAATTCCTTCGGTTTAATCCTTAATTACCCCATAAGTAATTAGTTCCTTTTAGGTTCTCTATCAGATTTGAACTAAGTTTCTATTAGTTCAAAATGCACACTATATTGGCGCTGAAACGATGTAACTTCTGGGATTTGCTTTAAAGTACAGTTGATTCTTGAACAACATGGGTTTGAACTTCACAGGTCCACTTATACACAGATTTTTAAAAATAAATCTCTTCTGTCCCCTCTTCCACCTCTTCTACCTCTGACATCCTGAGGCAACAAGATCAACTCCCCATCTTCCTCCTCAGCCTACTCAATGTGAAGACGACGAGGACGAAGACCTTTATGATGATCCACTTCACTTAAGAAAAGTAGTAAATATATTTTCTCTTCCTTAGGATTTTCTTATGACATCTTTTTTTCTCTAGCTTATTTTATTGTTAAGAATAAAGTATATAATACATATACAAAATTTGTGTTAATCAACTGTTTATGTTACTGGTAAAGAACTGGTCAAAAGTAGGCTATTAGGAGTTAAATTTTGGGAAGTCAAAAGGTTATACACAATTTTTTCGACTGTTCAGATTGGCACCCTTAACTACTGAGTTGCTCAAGAGTCAAATTCAATCCACCAAGGCAGGAGGAGGTGGCAAACAGGGACACAAATGAAGAGAGACTGGTAGCATACTGTTAATTGCTAACCAAGTGACAGGTGATAAGTACATGGGATTATATTATCCTCTCTAACACTATACATGTGTAAAATTTCCCATGATAAAGTTTTTTAAAATTTTTAAGTAAAATAAAATATAAAGTAGATAAAGGCAATAATGGGAAGGAGGAACCCTTCCACAAAAGGGTTGTATTTGTTATATTTCCACAAAAGCCTGCAACCACCAGAATTCCTCCAGCCAACAGACCGGGGTCAGGCTCCCTTGTGACTCCTCAGATCCCACCTCCACAGGTAATTTCAGGAATCCCCAAGGTGATATCCCAATGCTTACCTTTCGCCCTATGAGAGAACAAAGACTAAACTGGATGTTCAAGTTGCCTCCCTTTGCTTTTTCACAAAGTTGTAATATTCTACCTGGCTGTCTAATGTATGCTCTGCATTTCTGGTGTTGTGCTCTGACACTGGACTGAGAAAAGGAAGACCTCTAAGAGGTGAGAGTTTTCATCCAAATCAGAGCTCTGTTCTCTCCACCAGCCTCACCAGTGTATCCACTTTGGGTAATTTACATTCCTCCTGTGGACTTTGATCTCCTTGCCTACTGTAAGATGAGCGTGGGCAGATCACATTATTTCTTTCAGCGCTGGAAGTCTAGGCTGCAAACAAATTGATGCTCAACACAACTGACCCTTTTCTACCCATATAAAACCACAAATAAAACTAAATGTCGGCCGGGCGCGGTGGCTCACGCCTGTAATCCTAGCACTCTAGGAGGCCGAGGCGGGTGGATCGCTCAAGGTCAGGAGTTCGAGACTAGCCTGAGCAAGAGTTAGACCCCGTCTCTACTAAAAATACAAAGAAATTAATTGGCCAACTAAAAATATATAGAAAAAATTAGCTGGGCATGGTGGCGCATGCCTGTAGTCCCAGCTACTCGGGAGGCTGAGGTAGGAGGATCGCTTGAGCCCAGGA
>CAUYRT010053818.1:0-108307 GCA_963574885.1 Lepilemur ruficaudatus
CTTGTTGATTTTCTTAAGTTCTATATAGATTCTTGTTATCAGCCCTTTATCGGATGTGTAGAAAGCAAATATTTTCTCCCACTCTGCAGTTTGTCTATTTGCTCTAATGATAGTTTCCTTGGCTGTGAAGAAACTTTTTAATTTGATCATGTCTGATTTGTTTATTTTTGTTGTTGCTGTGATTGCTTTGGGGGCCTTCATCATAAATTCTTTACCTAGTTGGATGTCTACTTTTTCTGGTCACTTTCTTGGAAGTTTTATCTAAGAAACTTCCTATATTGTATTCTAAAAGTTTTATAATTTTAGTTCTTACATTTAGGTCTATGATTAATTTTGAACTAATTTTTGCTTGTTTTATTTAGCCTGGCTACTCAGGGTTTGCATCTGTGTCAGTAAAATTTACTTATTATTTAAAGGTTGTGCTGTATCCCCCTTAGCTAGTTAGACTTGAATCCTTTATTGTTGGATATAATGTGACTTGGATGCTGCTATCATTATTTGGGAAGTTTACACTTTTGTCCTACTCAGCTAAGGACTAATAGCTTGGAAGTCCTCTCTCTAATTGCCCCTAAAAGAATGCAGCCTTGGGCATGCACACAGCTTTACAGTCTACTGAGGATGTAGGTGGTTTTAATTTTAATCCTTTGGAGTCACCTCTGGTTCTAAATAGCTTATTGTTCAGTCAGTGTTTGGTCAGAACTCATGTTTAAGCCCCTTGTGCCTGTGAGCCTTCTGCCCTGTGTTGATGGATCAGTGTGCAACCTGAGGAATGTCTTAAATTCTTCCCATATCCTGCTCTGATCCCTCCTGAGTGGACGCAAGTCAGCACATGTGCACAGCCTTCACAATCCCCAGAACTGACTCTGATCCCAAGACAGCTCTTCTTAGCTGCACTTTCTCTATTAAACTTTTGGCTGCTCTACTCTTTTACTAGTATTACTGAAATATCAGCTTGCTCTTAATTGCTTTCCACCAAGATCTTCACTATTTTTGACAATGCCTTTAGGTATGAAGTTCTCCATTCTGTTCCAAATAAAGTCAGTCCCCTCAAACAGAGCTGAGGAGCTCATTATCTTTAAGTCTTGTCTCTCCCCCTGAACAGAACTTGCGTGCCACTGTACACGAGCTGGGCGTTGGAACCTGCTTTGCCCAGAGTTACATTCCTGCTACATTAGCGAGCAGTATTTGTGCTATTGTTTGAATGTGTGTGTCCCCTCTAAATTCATGTTGAAACTTAATCGCCCATGCAACCATATTAAGAGGCGGGGCTTGTAGGAGGAGATTAGGCTAAGAGGGCTCTGCTCTCATCAATGGCTACTGCCTTATAAAATGACCTGAGAGATGAGTTTGTCTCTTCCATTCCTTTTGCATCCTGAGGACACAGTGTTTGTCCCCTCCAGAAGACTCAGTGTTCAAGGCACTATCTGGAAGCAGAGAGCAGCGCTCTCCAGACACCGAACCTGCCAGTGCCTTGATCTTGGACTTCCCAGCCTCAAATCTGTGAGAAATAAATTCCTGTTGTTTAAAAATTACCCAGTCTCAGGTGTTATGTTATAGCAGCACAAGCAGATTAGACAGAAATCGTGTGTGTGTGTTTGTGGATTGTAGCAGCCCCTGATCTTCTCGGTTTGCCATTAATGACATGAAATCTGTGTCCTCTGGGAAAAAAAATGGGGTGAGGTAATCAGGGCCCCAGTACTCTCAGCCTGCACACCTGGGGTCACCTTTGGCTCTGAGAGTGGGGACTGGATGGGAAAAGGGATAGCTGGTCCTCTCTACCACCCCTGCCTGAAACAGAGCTTATGAAATGTGTGGTTGGTAGTAGAGGATGATAAAAGTAGGCAACCTGCCCCTCCAGGGGTGAAAAAATCAGTGGAGCAGAGGGGAAGTGCAGTAACTCAATGGGTTATGACTCAAGTGCCCCAGGCTGGCTGTTGCTCTCACTCAGATTTACTAGATTTTCTTGATTAAATGTTTTACCATTTTCTATACGCCCTTTGGATAATATCCAGACTTTAAATGATTCTGTTTTATAATTTCCACCATTTAAATGGCTAGAAAGAGGGGCCACTGTGTTCCTTACTCCACTGTCCTGTAAGTTCTGACTGTATGACTATTTTAGTATTTTTAAAACTTTTGGTTATTACAAAGTATAGTAAAATTTTGTCTTTTGTGTCCTGCATATTGAATTTCTGCACTCTTAGAGATCAATTCGTGAAATATAAGCTTACAAATAGTAATAAAATAGTAAATCTTAATGTTAAAGAATTTTGTATTTTCTTTAATAAGTATGAGCTGCATTAGGTTGTAATTAAATGTTAAGTAGTTCATTTATACAGCCTAGTTTTATTCACTAATAGACTTAATTAGTAGCAATTACCTAGGACTCCAGAAACAAATTTCTGTGTATACGTAGGATGACAATTTGATCAGAAGTCAAGAAATTTCTTTATAATTGATAGATTGTGAATGTTAATTTAAGAGGAATGCCACATAAATTACTCAATAATAGTACTTATATAGCAATATTCATCTCCTTCCCCTGTTTCCTATTTAAATGTATTATCTTCTACAGAATGTTGTTTCTCAAAATTTTTGTACGTTTCGTATACTTAGAAAAGTTTATTTGATGAATATTACTTTTGCTTATATAAGTTTTATTAATAGTAGAGTCGCCTAAGCTACTATCACCTTCCTCTTTATTGTGTATTATATTTCTTAAGTCTAATAATTTTAATTTTAATTCAAAATTTGTAGAAAATTGACTTCAATCTGTCTCTGGAATAAAATTATCATCTGTTAAGATTAGGTGAGATAAATGTAAATAAGACGAATGTAGGAAAACCTAGAGGAAGATATGAAAAAAAGGAGTTATTTAAAAAGCTTGAGACATATTTCTTAAAATTTTAATAGGAATTTTTGTACCCTTTATCTTCATATTAGAAGATATGATACTTATGAGTTAGTTATTACATGAAATTTTGAAGATAGAGACATAAATACACACACAGTACATACATATATGTGTGTGTAAACTATACACTGAAAGGGTTTCCCTGAGTAATGTAAATTGATACATAATTACTGGTTAACATTATTGAAATTCATTGGGTCACACTTATTTTTCACATTTTTCATTCCTTTTCACCTAGAAAATAGACTGTTGTAAAGGCAAATCAAAATATAAGTTTAGAAATTCAGAACAAGGAAGCATAAGTTTGTCTATAAATGCTATTGTAGTGACTTCAGCTTGTGTGGAAGTTCTTGTGAAGACCCAGTATAAGGTATAATTCTGGTAACTTTCAGTGTCTCATATCTTTGCGTGTGTGTGCATGCATTCACACGCACATATGTGTGCCTATATCTAAATCCATATCTGCACATTTTGCCAATATATGTTCCCACAGTGAATCCAGATTCTGTGAAAGTTGTTGTGAGGACCCACTACAAGATATTTCATAGTAGCTTTGGTGTGGGGGGAGAGTGTGTGCATATGTGTATGTGTGTGTGTATATGTGTGTGTGTGTGTTTATCTGCAAAATTTGCCTGTATATGTCCCTATATGGCTTCAGCCTGTACAAAATGTCTTATGAAAACCCACTATAATGTATTATCCTGGTAGCTTGATTAGGATTTACCTTGAACTATGAACTATCTTTAATCTTACTGTCATTTAAATTTGCTAAATTAAAACCCCCAAATTTTGTGGATTTTAGCAACAAGCATTCATTCAGCCCCTGATTCTGCAGACCGGCAGTTTGTGTTGGAGTCAATTGGTGGTTCTTTTGGCTCTTGTGTTTGTGTTGAGCTGTATGATTGCTGGCTGAAGATAGTTGTTTTGTGAAGGCCTTAACTGGGAGCGCTGCTGACTTGTCTCCTTTCCATGTAATTGCTTCTCATCTAGCAAGCTAGAATGCATCTATTCACATGATTGCAGGGCTACAAATGCGCTAAGGGAGCAAGCAGTAAGCTGCAAGTGCTTCCTAAGTCTCTTACTTGTGCTACACCTGCTACTTTTCAATTGTTCAAGGTAAATCACATGGCCATGCTGAAAGTCAGTGGGAAAATAGACTTCACCTTTGAGGACAGAAGCTGGGAATCACAATACCAGGAATACGAATGAGGAAACTCTGTGGCTATGTCTGCAGTTTACCACTCTCCTGATTTGTTAATATTTCTTTTGAATGTACACCAATTGAGTTCTTTCCCTAATGTATAAATAGGAAGAACCACATCCTAATTTTGTTGTTTTCAGTGATATTTTAAAACTTAATTCATTCCTGTAAAGGTTAGTTTCTCTATGCAGCTGTTGTTGTCGTTTTCTCTACTATTCTGAAATTATGTCCTTGAAAATTGACAAATTGAACTTTAAAATAGTGTAAGCTGCATATTGGATAAATTTCTTTGTTTTTTCCTATTTTTTTAAATCTCTTTCTGTTGATCGTATTTTTTCTTTTATATAATTTAACGCAAATGGTAATACAATTGAAATAGGATATGATCACAAGTTAATTTTCTCTTTCAAATTTTTCTACTCAGATTATTTGTACGAAATAACAGAGATAGAGAGATGTGTATATATGTTTTTGTATATGCATATGTGTGTATATAGAACATGTATTTATAAATACATGTATACGTAATATATACTTATATATAGTGATATGTAAATACAATATGCATTTATGATATATATATTTGTGGGGCAAAATTGAATGTTAATATGTTTTTGGATTATCTTAAAAATAATTATAAAAGTTTAAGTTGATTTTAAAAAAGTAACAGCATACAAAACCAAATCTTCCAAATATTATAAGACATTATCCGCTGGCTCATTTTATTTTTTCTAGGATAAAATGTCTAGATGTCTTTACATTTTATTTTTGGCACCGCATTCTTTAGGCCAGGAAAATATACATGTTCTGTTGTTTAAAATGATTTTTTGTGCTTTATGTTTACCAATGACAGCATTTTCATGCATCTACTGAATTTCGGCTCTTATATCATTGGATTAATTAATTGTTGATACTTTAATTCAGAGATTCTTGACCCAACTAGGCAATTGGGGAAAAAAGTGTTGTGCAATTTTCAGTTGTGAATTATGTAGTAAATAATTTGTACTGATATTTGTGACTGGCTTCTATATAAAGAGATCAAAGGCAATATTACCCAAATAATAGTGTCATGTTCACTTATGTGTTGTCAGCCATATTTTTTGGAATAGACTAGAAAGAGGTAGCACTTGATCACAGAGAAGCCTATGGGAGTGCTGTACATGAGAGTGTCACTCATCCTGTCTTTTAACATGATAAGAAAAACAAAATAGAGAAAATATTCTATTTGTATATGTTATGTGAATTGAAACTTTATGAAAATATAGCATTGAACAATGTGTCATGACACTATTCATAATGAAAAATGAAAGCAGTTGAATTTGTCTGCAAAATCTCCACGTATATTACCCATATATGTTTTGGAATGTGAATTTGTTGTTACAAGGAACAGGTGTCTAGAATTATCATATTATTCAAAGCCTGAAAGGAAAGTTATGGTGAGAGCACTTCATGATGTATATAGAAAAGAAATTTTATAAGCAACCAACAGATGATGCTTCCTCCTTCTCAGTTTCCCCTATGATTAGAGCAGTCCAGTATTTAGGTTATTAACTATGAAATGTCCAATTTCCTCAATACTATGTTTGAAATTCAAAAATTCATGTCATTTTCAAGCATGAGTTCTGTTGTGGAACGAATGCTGCAAAGACAGCTCGAAACATCAGTGAAATATTTGGGAAAGATGCAGCTAATGAATGCACAATACCTTGATGGTTTGAGAAGTTCTGTTCTACTGACTTTAATCTTGAAAACGAGCTACGTGGGCAACATGAGACTACTGCATTGAAAAAAGGACACCCTCTTTAATAAATGGTGCTGGGAAAACTGGATATTCATGTGCAGAAGAATGAAACTAGACCACTATCTGTCACTGTATACAGAAATCAACTGAAAATAGATTAAAGACTTAAATGTAAGATCCAAAATTATGAAACTATTAGGAGAATACAAGAAAACATAGGAGCGATGCTTTGGACATTGTTCTAGCAAAGATTTTATGGATAAGCCCTCAAAAGCACAGGCAACAAAAAGAAAAGTAGACAAATGAGATTATATAAAACTAATATACTTCTATACAGCAAAGAAAACAACAGAATGAAGTGACAACTTGCAGAATGGGGAAAAATATTTGCAGACTATTCATCCAACAAGTGACTAATATCCATAATACACAAGGAACTCAACTTAATGGCAAAAAAAAAAAAACAACCCAAAACCTGATTAAAAGTGGACAAATGATCTGAATAGACATTTCTCAAAAGAAGACAGATGAAGTATGTGAAAGTATGTGAAAAAGTGCTTAACATCACTATTGTATTTCTGACAAACATAAAGTAAATGCCAAAATGTATATTATTTACTCTAACAGTGGTTTGTATAAAATGTGATAATATAACATATCAGACATAGACTCTATTTCTAAATAACAAGTTGGGAACAAACTCTTCATTATGAAAGTGATTATGAGGGGCCATACACTTGGTGGGCAAGAATATGTTTTTAGATGATTGACTAGGTTTAATTTCTGCCTCTGATCCTTTAAATGCTGTGTTAATTTAGAAAAATCATTTAACCTGTCTAAATCTCATTTTCTTTAGATGAAAAATGAACAAATAATATAGAAAAAACCCTGTTTTTATAATTAGATAAATTAATATATAAAAAGAATTTCTAACTGCAACTGGTTTATGTTAACTAATACAACTTATTGTGTGTATGTGTGTAAATGTGTACATACATCCGTAAGTTCAATGGTATATTGTAAACATTTAATTGAGTCAGAGAATATCAGCATACATTATAGGATAGTCAAATTTATATTTTATTTGTTGCATAAATATTTCTTTTAAGATTTCATATATGTAAATGTTAATTCACCATTTTGGTCTCAATCTGCCTCAATATATATTTTCCATTTATAATATTCTAATTACAAATACAATACATCTAAAATAATTCTCTGCTGTTAGTAAATTGTAGGGCACACACTGAAATAGAGATAAGACATTGTATATTATATTTATTTCAGTAAAACAGAAACAGCTTTAGTTAATTCAAAAAGAATGAATTTATTACAGGATCTTACTTTCATACAACCAGTGGAGGGGCTGAAAAAGAAGTGATTAAAGGAGTATCTACTAGCTTTCAGAAAGTAGAAGAAAACTACTCTGATGACTCATGATGACCAGCTGCATATAGAAAAAATGAACAATTTTCAGGAGGAAAAGCAGAATTTGCTGGCAAATGCCCATGACTCTCTCTCTGCTGATGCCTACTCAGAGCTTGGACATGTCAACTTCATATCTTATAGTTCATTAGCTTCTGAAGCATTCTCTCCATATTTTTTTTAATCACAAATTGAGGGACTTTAATAAGATTTTCTCTACAAACCTGCTTCATAACCCTAAGAATTTATAACTTTGTAAAATTTTGAACTTTATTGCTATGAACAATCTAAATTTACAGAAATAGAATCTTAAAAACTGCCTCAATATTCCTAGTATACTGTTGCAGTGTCATTTTGCAAAAACATTCTATTTAAACTCAAGAGAATAGCCACTGTTTTTTTCCTAATACCTGTCAGCAACTGCCCATAGCTCACTGATGTACCATTTTTTGCAGTCTGACACATGAGGTCTAGTCACATTTTGTAAGACACATCACCGTCAGAAGCTAAAAATAAAAGGAAAAATGTGACAGCCCAGGAGCCACCAGGCCTAAGAGCCACCAATAATTGTGATCAAGAGGGATATTTCCACATATTGCAAAAACATCTCCAAGTTCTTCTGCTTCCTTAGAATTTTTGTGATTTCTGTTGGATTTCATCTTTCACTATTTAGTCAACAACAATGTTTTATGATTATAATAATGAAAATATACAAGGTGAATTTTTTTAACAGAAAATACTGATATAGTTTTGAAATCTTTTGTTGAAAAGCTACACTAAATTGAAATCACTTGGTTTAGCTACTTCTGAGGAAAGACCAGACAGCAACTGTAATGGAGGCTATAAAAATGCATAAGAAGCCAAGTAATTCACAAGTGATTAATGATAATGGTAATATAGAAAAGACCTTTGGTGATAAATACATGACTGAGCTTAGAAAATACAACAAAGAGTAATTAGATTAAACTGAGTTATAAACAAAGAGCATGTAAAAAAGATACCAAAACTAACATATTTTGATATTATGCCTGTTCTTGTATTGCTGAAAGCATAAATTGTCTCATAAATGGAGGGACTGGTGTGATTTAAGTACTTTTGAAGAAGAAAACTCATTTAGTTATTTTATGAGATAAAGACACTCATTGTAAATCATGCCTACATTTGTATGAGGGCAAAATAAATTGCCTTGATAAAATCAAACTGATTTAAAGTATACTTCTTTAATAGCACTGGATGAATTTAAAGTGTTCTATATCTTGTATCAGGGCTAAACCAAATTTCTCTCTCACACAGAAGTGCACACATCCACGCACTCACACATCCACACACATCCACACACATCCATTTACTCACAAACCTAAATCTCATGTTTTTTCCTCAAAGACAAATTCACACCCCCAGTTCCATAAGGATATTTGTTTTGCTTTAGTTGTTGTAACTTGAATCCAATTTTTATTAATAGTTTCATATTATAACAAAATGTCTCATCATAACAACCAGAAAGAATCTGTGTGTTAAAATTGTAATAAAGACCTTTTAGGTCTAAAGCCTAAATTTTATATGCATAATTTGATGAAGATTAAAATAATAAAAATCGAGTTTCATAATATAAACAGATTTTGCAGCTTCTAAAGTGAATACGTCTCTTTTTTAAGCTCTAAACACTTTTGTGAAGATATACAGAGCAATAACTATTATTGCAAAGAAAATAAAACTCAAAGAAGTAACTGATTTGCCAAAAGTCACAGAACTAGCAAATGATAAAACTATCTGCTAAATCTTGCTTTGAAGGTTCTAGCACAAATATTTTTTCCCTTATTTCAGGATCCTTCTTGAAAGTTTCAAGTTAAAATGGGATGGAAAAAACTAAATGTATTATATAAAAAGAAGGATAAGTGATATTTTGTTATTTTTAATAAAGCACATTTTGTCCTATTAAGCAAATGCTTTAATGAATATGAAGCATCCCAAGAATTAAATCCATTTCATATTATTAAATGTGCATTTATTTCATCATTCTTCTGCAGTCTTACTCCCTAATTAAGGTTAGGACTTTGTGTTGCTGGTCAAAATTCCAAGTATTTTTATGTTTTTTAAATAATGTACCTTTCATGTTCCTCAGACTTCAATTGAGTAGATTTCTCAGTAATTGCCTTTGACATGAGGGCCTGTCTGCCCTCATATTCATTCTTTGCCCTTCTAGGTGTCTCAGGGGCCTGAACACTCACTGCTAGAGGTTTCCTTTCCCAGTCTCCCTTGTTCTTAAAACCTTGCCTTTCTCTGCATTCTGGCTATGGCAAGCTCTGGCTGGGGATTGGCAAGCAGGAGAATCTGAGAAAAAGCCAGGCTATTTGGTTTTTTTTCCATTCTTGTTCTTTGCCAGGAGACATTACTGGAACTAACAAACTTACCGATTCCAGCCTCCATCAGGGGATTCTGGACTCCAGGTCTCAGTATGTCCTTGCAGTCTAGGGAAGTAGAAACTTCCTGCAGTTACTAATTTCTGGGTTGCATTACCATCCTTTATTTGTCATCTCAGCATTTTCTTTGTGGTTCAACCAGTACTTTGCAATAACTTTCCTTCGCTTTAAAAACAGACATTCTGTTTGTTCTGCTTATACTACCCAAAATATTCACCTAACCTATTTGTCATTTGCTAAATGAGTATGAACTGAGTCAATTTTGGTCATCAACCAGAGGAGAGGGCTGCTTTGTGTATATTATATTAATCAGAATGATGTGAATAAATAAGGAGGATAGTTTTACGATATAAAGAAATAATGGCATAAATAGAATGTCATTAACCAATAACACTATGCTACTCTTATTTCAACGGACATAATTTTAGGTATAGAAATAAAAGATAAGTTGTGTTTTAAAATAGCACTATTTATAGAAATTTCCTTTTTGATAAGCACACATCGGACCATGGTCTTCAAAATATACCTTCATACATAATGTCCTCTTACAGTTACCTAAAGAAAATAAATTTCCAGATCTGAGGGATGCGGTGAGCATTGTGGAGGGGAGGGGCATACCTCTAACCCTTGCTAGGGAGAGGTAAAGATATAAAATGTAACCAAAAGATTTGTACTCTCATATTTTCCTGAAATAAAAAAAAAAGAAATTTTATGATATAAATTATTAGGGACCAAACATTCCCCATATTCAATAGTATTTCCTTGTACTAGGCCTTTTAAGTTATTTTATATAGCTATGTTTTGGAAGAGTCTGGTAAGCTAAAAAAATGCACACGTTTGTGTAGCATACAAAAAATGTATGTGTGCTCTCAGGCTGAATATGTATTACAGAACTTGGTTCACCAGGGATATATTGCATTCTACTTCTGCTATATTTGGATGGATGCATCTTTTCATTTATATCCAATAGGGGAATAAAAGCTCACTGCTTCTACACAATGAGGTAATGAACAGTATAAATAGTTCCTATAACTTCTAGTTATGCATCATCTACCTAATAACAATTCACATAGTATATGAAAAAGTATTATTACTGTTTTTGAAATAAATGTTTATATAGAAGTAATTATTCTCTCCTTTCCTGTATTGTGTGAAGTTTTAATGCCTCATACCTCAAATTTACTTATTTTAATATTCAGTGATAATACCTTACTTTGCTTTCAGCTTACACAAATTTTCATTGTGAATCTCTATTATTCCTCTTTGTCTATTTCATGTCTTTGTTCAGCTGCTGTTTATTTTAATATTTTGTTCTATTCTTATTCAGAACAATTATGCCATTTTAAGCCTTTGTATTTTTTGCTTTAATTTTCTAACATGGAAACTATACTCATCAGGTTATACCCTAAACAAGCTTGTCTTTAGATTTCTCCTTATACATTGATTTTTACCAAGAATACTGTTATAATTCTTTAAAGTTCTTCTTTGACTCTTTTTACTTCTCCCCTAAAAGCAGACAAAGTATGCTACCTCATAAAGACTCCTGTACCCATCTCTTCTGCTTTTTTTTGCCATCATCCACACTCTTAACACCTCACTTTTCCTCTACTATGAAGTTTCTACACTTTCCTACACTTTTCCTCTACTACGAAGTTTCTACAACTTCATAAACAGTTTGTAACTATTTATGAAGTTGTAACTCTACACTGTACCGATATCTTGGGATGGTATTTTTAAATGACAATAATAAGAATTCAACGCCATGGTTGTCTCTTATTTGTTTACTCTGGTTTTCAACTGTCACTCTTCTTTCGAAGTAATCTTCCTGAAATATGGTGATTTCACTCCAACTTCTCTCCAACATTCACCCGCAGATATTTCCGAGTATCTGCTGTTTCTTGGAGGATAAAATTTTATCTCATAAGCTTGGCCTTTGAAATTTTCCACTAACTGGCCTTGTCTACATATTTATCATTGTAGTTACCACTCATTATAACTTTCCTAAACACAATCACTTCTGCTAAACTGTTTCCAGTTTAATATAACCAGTGCACCTTCACTTAAATTGCTTGCTGACATGGTTTCCTCTGGAAGGAGGAGAAAGTGAAGAGGAAGTAAAGGGGAAGGAAATGAGAAGGAAGGGAGGGAGGAAGGGGAGAAAGTTTGTCGATATCCATGAGCACTTTGTATTTATCAAGCGTGCAGAGATGGTCCAAGGAATGGGTAAGCTGGGCATTTTCATAGGAAAAAAAATCTGTGTGTCTGAAATGTCACCGTATGCTAAAATATCTGAGAAATTCTAACTTGTTGGAGAAAACTATTTTCTCAGAACCTTTTTCAAAAATTGTATAGTGTATAGATAGATATTAATAAAATAATTTTATGAGTTCTTTATAAGTGTGAAAGTTAAATTATGCCATTAGTGATCTTGCTTTTCTTCTCCTCCTTTTATACGGCCTTCACTCTACTCTCGAAATAAATATTGAGCAAATATTAATATATAAAGAGCATTAATTCTCAGGGACACCAAAATATTGGACAGTAAAGGAGGCCCACAGATTTTAGCATTCCCTTATAGTTATTATATTTTTTTTAAAACACAGTATTTTATACTGAAATACTCATCAGAACCTTGGGCATTCAGTGTTAGAATTCTAATTTTGCATATGCACATACTTTAAGCTTGACAATAGTTAATAATACTGTATTGTATACTCGAAAATTGCTAGGAGAGTAGATCTTAAATGGGTTCATCATCAAAAAAAATGGTAATTATGAGAGCTGCTGAATAATATGTTAATTAGACTATTGTGGTATCAGTTTAAAATGTGTAAGTGTATCTAAACACATTACATAATATATAACATACATGTATATAAAAATATATATAAAATATAAACAAATTTTTTCAGTTATACCTCAAAAAAGCTGGAAAATTAGGATAAAAATAATTAAGGCATATTTCAAATGTTACTAAGTTTACAGCTGTAAGACAACTGATCCCATTCTTAGGTTTTACACTTTTTGAAGAAATATTGAATATTTATTGACTATTATCTGTTAAGTATTTGCACCCCACCCATATATGAAACATAATATTGTTTATCTCTTTACTGGTTTGATTTTTTTTTTAGTAGAGCTAGCATTTCTGCATTTAATTATGATTTCTCCTTCATAACTCTTCTACCTTCTTTCCTTTGGCAAAATCTCATATAATAAATAATGGAAAATTTTTCATTGTGCAGTGAGGTACATTTTGCCTTAAACTTTAGTGGAATATTATGTTTATACCTCATAAAATAATAGACCATTGTTTTATATTTTAATAATTGAACATGGGTAAAAAAACTGCCCAGAACTACCAAATTATAAGAGTTTATGCACACCAAATAACTCCATAATTGCTGAAAGTTAGCCTTTAAAAAACATCATGGGAAATGTTGTAAACTTAGTGATCTCACTCACAATTCTGAAATGACAGAAATAATTGGCAATTTATATCAAGTACCCAAGTTTCTCCCTTGAAAGGAATTATCTGTTTACAGAGCCACTTCTAATCAGGAGGGGGTCATTCAGGGTTATAAGACAGATGCAGTAAAGGAATAAATGCCCCGTTGGTGGAATGAAGAAGTTATTGCATTTCTTCATTACTAGACCAGAGCAACCAAGCCAAAAACACTTGGAGAATGAAATTTATTATGGACTATATTCCCCACGTGGAATTAGGGATTTAATAGCTGTGCATTTTATTTTTCCATGATTGCTACAACCACTCACTTAAATTTTCACCTATATTTTGACCTTAAAGGTTTTTTATTTTTTTTAAACATTCTCAACCTTCCCAGATACATCCGTAGAAAAAAATCCTACCTTGAAACTAAATTATCATTTTAGGATTTTTATATCTGTGGGGAAATGGTGGAGTTTCTTGTATACATGAGTAGAGAAGCCTTCTGAGTATGTTATGAATAAAGAGTTATTCAAGTTTCTCTTGGTTCAGTAATAATGCTTGACTATCAGAAATCAAGCATCTGTGGATTATGCCTGGTAGCTATTCTTAAGGTGTACTTTGAGTAAAACTGATTTAAGACATTGCCAGTAGAAGGTGTCTCATATGGGGACAGGTGTGGGAACTTTATGTCACACAGTGTGGAGGAAAGACATGTCCCTTTATATCAATATGGCAAAGACACTAGAACATTAGATAACTAGAAATTATAGCATAGGAGCATTATTGCAGCCCTATTGCTACCACATGGCTTCAGAGAACATCAGTGGGAGATGGTAACAATGGTTGCAGCAATAGAGAGGAGACCTGGAAACAGAGAAAAAAAAAACCAAGAATATGAGGATTCCAAAGAGATGCTTAATGCCATTTTCTCCCATGTTTTCTAAAAATAACTTTGAGAATTCCAGCATAGTCTCTACTTACAAATAAAAACTTATTCTTAAAAAGGGTGCTTGGGGCCGGGCGCGGTGGCTCACGCCTGTAATACTAGCACTCTGGGAGGCCGAGGCGGGTGGATCGTTCAAGGTCAGGAGTTCGAAACCAGCCTGAGCAAGAGTGAGACCCCATCTCTACTAAAAATAGAAAGAAATTATCTGGACAACTAAAAATATATAGAGAAAATTAGCCGGGCATGATGGCACATGCCTGTAGTCCCAGCTACTCAGGAGGGTGAGGCAGAAGGATTATTTGAGCCCAGGAGTTGGAGGTTGCTGTGAGTTAGGCTGATGCCATGGCACTCTAACTGGGGCAACAGAGTGAGACTCTGTCTCAAAAAAAAAGGGGGGGGGTGCTTGGAATAGATGGATTCAGAATGCAACTTTATTATCTATTGGGGTTGGGAACGCTGCAGGCTTAAGGAAACATGTGGCCTTCTTGGTTCTTAAGTGCAGCCTTTTGACTGAATCCAAATTTTACACAACAAATCGTTTTATTAAAAGGGGTACCGCAGAGAAAGGTGAAGCTTTTCTTGCCTTATTTGGTGTTTAAAAAAAGAACAGTCTTGACATTAGAAAGCAACACGTTCCCATTAAGTCTCTATATATCGACATTTTAAAAAAATAGTCATATCTTCTCAGTTCATCTTGTACATTTAAAATATAACATGTAAATGAATTTTTAATACCGTGAAATAATCTCACTCATGAACATAGATGACAAATTATAAATAAATTACTAAAAAATAGAACCCGATAGTATTTCATATGGGTAATATAAAAGTATCAAGAATATTTATCCAATAGTGGAAGTATGACTCAAAAAGAGAAAATGTTTTAGTATAAGTGGTAACATTATCAAACAACAGGAAAAAATTTTATGATATTTCCAATAGATGGAGTCAGTTTACGCAACACAACAACCATTACAACAAGAACACTAAATGAAATAGAAATAAGTGAAATCTGCTTAAATATAATGAACATAATCTTTCAAATCTGTAGCAAATATTATCTTAAATTATAAAAATGTTTACGGAATGAGAGATAGATGGTTAGCATTATTATGCAATATTGACATGAATTTCTGGTAAGTAAAAAAAGAAAAAATGGAATAATGAGTATAATTAGCATTGAAAAACAAAAAATAAACTATCGTTTATTTGTGATGGTACAACTGTGTATCTAGAAAATCTAAGAAACTACAAAATTATAGAGATAACAATACAAATGTGATAAAAACAGTGTAATATGACTACTTTATTACAATCACAATAGGCAAAGATCTATAGCTTTGCTCTATTTAACAATGGTAATACTTTTAAGATGTAAAAATAATCCCTTGGCAATTAAAAGGGAAAATCTGCAATTTATAAGAATAAATTTAATCTAAAAATCACATTTTTTCATGAAGAGAACCATGAAATATTATTGAAAGAAACAATAAATGAATAAATGGAGAATCCTAATCATGAACTTAAAATAATGGCTTTTATCAGAATGGCTTTTATCAAAATGTCCCAAAATAACAAATATGGGCATGGATGTGGAGAGATGGGAACACTCATACACTGCTGGTGGGACTGCAAACTGGTACAATCTCTATGGAAAGTAGTATGGAGCTACCTCAAAGAACTAAAAGTAGAACTACCATTTGATCCAGCAATCCCACTACTGGATACACACCCAAAGGAAAAAAGTTATTCTATAAAAAAAGACATCTGCACTGAAATGTTTTATAGCAGCACAATTCACAATTGCAAAGATGTAGAAACAACCCAAGTGCCCATGAATACATGAGTGGATTAATAAAATGTGGAGTATTACTCAGTCATAAAAAACAATGGTGATCTAGCACCTCTTCTATTATCCTGGATGGAGCTGGAGCCCATTCTTCTAAGTGAAGTGTCACAAGAATGGAAAAACGAATACCACATGTGCCTACCATTAAGTTGGTACTACTTGATCGACATTAATGTGCACATATGGGAAGTAACATTCATAGGGTATTAGCAGGTGATGGGGGAGAAGATGGATAAATTCACACCTAACAGAAGTGGCATGCACTGTCTGGGAAATGGGCACGCTTGTAGCTCCGACTCCAGTGGTGTAAAGGCAATTTATGTAAACAAAGTGTTTGTACCCCTGTAATAATCTGAAATAAGAAAAAATACATACATGGTTCTTTGTGAAATTGAATAAAGTTGATTTTAATTTTATTTGAAAAAGAAAATAGTGTTTACTATTTCTACAAATTTTAATTTTTTATTATATGTACATAATAGTTATATATGTTTGCATGGTACATGTGATGTTTTGATACAGGCATATAAAGTTTAATAATCAAATCAAGCCTCTTTTGTTTGTTTTTGCATCTCTGTCTATCAGTGAGACCAGTCTGTAATTTTTGTTTCTTAAAGTACCTTATGATGTCCTTTACAATTTTGAATCAGTTTAAATTACATTTGTCTAAGAAATAATCAATTTCACAGTTTTTGCTGTCATGTTTTTGAACATAACATTTTCTTACTTTATAAATTATGCTTTCCTGCAATTTTCATTCCTAATATTGTTGCTGACTTTCTTTTTTCTTCATTTGTCTTGCAATAGTACTTTTTTCAGGTATTTTTATTGTTTTTGTTTTGTTTTGTTTTGTTTTTGTAAAGCAGGAGAGTAGTAGACAAACCAGCATTTGATTTGTATCCTGTTTTAAATATCCACTTTCTGTTTCAATTATTTCTGGTCTTAGCTTTACTATTTCACTCCTTCTATTTTCCTTTCTTATGTTTCAGTGTTCTAATGTTAAAGATATATGTTTCATTTATTAATATTAGACCTTATACTATTCAAATATTTATGAAAATATCACACATTTATGGAATATGTAGCATTATCAATATTTATATTTAATTTATATTTAGCCATGAGCACATATCCAAAAACATATTGGTAATTAAATGGATATCTGTGAATATATAAATGAGGTCTGGGAATGTAACAGAAATGGACTTAGATTGTAAAAATTTGGTAGGTTTGATAGAGGAAATTGAAGGAGTACCATTTTATGAATAAGGCAAAATAAGCATCAATTCTACTGTATTATTCTGAAACTGTCAACATTAAATTAATATTTAAAAGTTAATGCTGATTGACAGTCAAATAGGAAAAAACAGTTTTAATTATTTTGCTATATAACCAAACATCCAGCTGAATATCCCAAAAGAAATTAAAAAAAAATTTCAGTTGTCAAAAAGTAATCAAAACATATCAAATAAATTAATTCCTCAGTTTCAGCCTGGAAAGTAACATGAAAACTACCTTGTAGATGTTATAAAACTAAGTTTTCTGACAACATTTCCAAGTACATGTTCAATATGTTACTTACTAGCCAAGGCTAAAAATAGTAGAAATTAGTGAAAATGAATCCAAAAACATGTCTATCTAATAAAAAATTTCACATCAGGATTGAATCAACAAGCATTTACTCTTTTAAGAAGATGCAATAACCCATAATTCAGACCTGAGTCACTTATTAAATAACTCTGTAACTCAAACACCTTGTCATCCACAATTGATTATTTTTCAATTTTTTAAATTGGGTTCCTTTTAACGCATAAGGTTTAGTGGATATGTTTCTTATATTTCAGAAATATTTATTTGTTAAAATTCTGTGCATTGTATCTGACAGCCTGTTAATTCATTTTTTTGACATTTATTACCGTTTATAAAATAATTCTCAGATGAGATTTAATTTGATCAATAGGGATTTTTTTTCAATAATTGACCTTCATGTATACTTTTAATAATACTCTAATTAGTATCAGTAATCATACATATTGTCTTTTTTTAATTTCTCAAGGCTATAGTAAATAAAACAACATAGTATTTACACAAGAACAGAGACATAGACCAATGGAACAGAACTGAGAAACCAGATATAAAACCATCGTCATATAGCTATCTAATCATTGACAGGGCAGACAAAAACAAACACTGGGGAAAAGAATCCTTATTCACTAAATGGTGCTGGAAAATTAGATAGCCACATGTAAAAGACTGAAACATGATCCACACTTTTTACCTCTCACAAAAATCAATTCACCGTGGATAATAGACTTAAACCTAAAGCATGAAACTATAAGAATTCTAGAAAAAAATCTTGTAAAACCCTTACAGACATTGGCCTGGGGAAAGAATTTATGAAGAAGACCCCAAAGGCAATCACAGCAACAAAAAAATAAATAAATGGGACTTGCTCAAATTAAAAAGCTTCTGCACAACCAAGGAAATTGTCACGAGAGCAAACAGACAACTGCAACCTACAGAACGGGAGGAAATATTCACATGTTACACATCTAATAAAGGGCTGATAACTAGAATCTATATAGAACTCAAGAAAATCAGCAAGAAAAAAATCAAACAACCCTGTCAAGAAGTGGGCAAAGGACATGATCAGAAACTTTTCAAAAGAAGATAGGCTAATGGCCAACAAACGTATAAAAAAATGCTCACATCTCTAATCATCAGGGAATGCAAATCAAAACCACAATGCGATATCATTTATCTTCAATGAGAATGGCTTTTATCAAAAAGTCCCAAAACAATAAATGTTGCTGTGGATGCAGAGAAATAGGAACATTCATACACTGCTGGTAGGACTAAAACTAGTGCAACCTCTGTGGAAAGTAATTTGGAGATACCTCAAAGAGATACCCAAGTAGAACCACCATTTGATTCAACAATCCCATTACTTGGCATCTATCCAAAGGAACAAAAGACATTCTATAAAAAAGACATCTGCACTCGAATGTTTATAGCAGCACAATTGCAAAATGTGGAAACAACCCAAGTGTCCATCAGTACATGAGTGGATTAATAAAATGTGATATATGCATACCATGGAGTACTTTGCAGCCACAAAAAACAATGGTGATCTAACACCTCTTGTATTACCCTGGATATAGCTGGAACCCATTCTACTAAGTGAAGTATCCTAAGAATGGAAAAACAAGCACCACATGTACTCACCATGAAATTGGTATTAACTGATCAATACTTAAGTGCATGTAGAGTAATAACATTTACCAAGTGTCAGGCAGATGAGAAGGGGAGGAGGGGATGGGTATATACACACGTATTGGGTACAGTGCGCACCATCTGGGGGATGAACACACTTGAAGCTCTGACTCAGGTGGGGCAAGGGAATATACATAACCTAAACATTTGTACCCCCACGATATGCTGAAATAAAAAAAAATTTAAAAAAATCATGAGTGGATTAACAAAATGTGGTATATATATTACATGGAATAAAACTCAGCCATAAAAACGGGTGAATTAATAATTCACAATAATTTGGATGGAAATGGAGATCATTATCCTAAGTGAAGTTCCTAAAGAATGGAAAAACCATCACCACATGTACTCACTATTAAATTCGAACTAACCGAGGAGCACACATGTGCACAGAGGTAAGTAAAACTCAGTGGAAATCAAGCAGGGAGGGGGGAGATAAGGGAAGAGTTGAAAACCTACCTAATGGGGACAGTGAATACCATTTGGATCAGGGGCATACTTATAGCCATGATTCACCCATTACAAAACCAATTCATGCAACCAAAAACATTTGTACCCCCTTAAGTATTTACACCCACTTTTCAAATCCTATGCATATACGTCTGCTTGGTGTAGTATTAAAGAAACCAAGTAGGAAAGTAGACTGGGAAATCTAATCCTTAGCACTTCATCTACAAAGCATGTGGTAGGCACACCACAGAGAGAAAGTCATGACAATCAAGAGAAACAACAAAGTCTTATTTGGTTAGTGAACAGAGAAAAACAAGATGCCAAAAGTAGTTCAAATTATATAATTCTAAGAAAAGATGGAAACATTAATGTAGCAGAAACTTCTAATTTTCTTCCAATATCCATTCACCTGCCGTTTTACTGATATAACTCTGAGTTTTAGATAGTCCTGTGCTCACCTTTCTAGACACTATTTTCCAGCTTGCCTTAAAGGAAAAGGTGGCCATAGGACTACATTGTGGTCAATTTACAGAAACAGAAAACAAACAGAATTGCAAGGAGGCTTTTTGCCCTCCATTGTCTTCACTTTCCCGTGGGTTGGAACATGAACATAGGGAGGTGATCCCAGGTTTGGTAATGTGAATAAAGACAACAGCTAGCAGATGTTGGAATTATAAACAAAAAGAAATCTAGATCTATGGACAACCTCATGCAGCTCATCCTGTAGCAATGACAACCTCTGAACTTACATGAGAGAGAGAAATAAATGTTTACCTTTTGTAAGCCACTATATTTTCTTGGTTTCCACATTACAGAAGCTTAGCCTATATCCTAAATAAAGCAAGAGGTATCCTGTAAATCAAATGGGCAAGAGAGTTCCCCTTAAATAAAGGTAATATATAGTGTAAAATTCTACAAAATAATTAAGGTATGATCACAATATATCCATTATATCTGGTAATCAACAAACAATAACTGATAATGTAAAATGAAATTAGACTTGAGTGGTGTGGGAAAAATTCATATGGGTAGCAGATTGAAGAGTGCATAAGAAGTGTGAATTTCAGACACTCCAGGTTGATCTCTGTTTTTCAGGTCATTTCCAGAGAAGGGAAAACTAGATTGTGACAGCTGTTTTTTTTTTTAATGGCTGAAATAGCTTTTATTTATAATTTTATTGTTTGTTATAACAACACGTATGCCATACATGTACAGCCTGTTATTTTTGCATTTACATGAGCTTTCTTAAAAAAAATCAGAAATAAAAGGTTATCTCTGCTTTCATCATCTTGACTTGAACCATTCAAACAAGTAATCATATTCTCATAAACATCAGCTTTGGGCTCCAGTAGATGTGGCTTTATATCCTCTGTCAGTAATGCTATGAGACTTTGGTGAAGATACTTATATTTTTACATGTATAAAAGGCCTATAGCAATAGTGAAATCATATCTTTATATTAAATTGAATAATTAGTAGAATTAAATATATAACTATTTATATATAAGTAATACATATAATTTATTATATGTAATCAATTAGAAAAGTACTTAGTCTTTGATTTTGATAAACTCTTAAATTATTATGATCATAATCATAATCATGGTTACAATCATCATAATCTTCATAATAATGATTGATGTATATGCCTAAAAATGTTCTAAATAAGAATTTTACATGAGACTACAAATATGTTACTAGACTACTCTTTACTCAGCATTTCACTATTTGTGCAATAATAGATCCTAAAAAACAGGGGGTCAATTATGTAATTTAGTACTATTGAAGATTTCTCCCATTATCATTCAAACTTGTATAACTTTATACAAGACTGATATAACCATATGCATGATATAATTTGTATAAATCTGTTTCCTATTTTCTGTTTAATGTTAAAATAGTTCTAGGAACTATTTAACTGCACCAAAATTATTTTATAGTTCTATAATTAAAGCTATAATCCTAGACTCATGGAATTCTAAATGGTTCACAATGTATTGCACATACATAAATCGTGAAGGTCCATTTCTCAAGGCATAGCAATGTTATATTTTTGGCTTGTGTTTCTTTATTGTACTTATTATTAACTGTCATTTGGCGGGCACAGACCTAAACTTTATGTATTATTTTATTTTCATGAAAACCCTATTAAAATACATTTTTTGAATCAGAAAACTTAGAATGTTGAGGTTATTATAAGATTTTAATGAGTTCAGAGAGTTGAAATCTAGAGCCTGTACTCTTGCCTATTATGTTTTATTGTCTTCCTGAAGGGTTTTGTCTTGATTGACACAAAAATGAAAAACTCATGCCCTCTAGAAACATGTACATTAATCCCATGACTCTCACTAGACAGAAGAAAGAAGAAAGAATAGAAAATTCAACTCTCATCATTCCTTTAAGGGAATTGTCAGTGTTTTACTTATTTTTGTTAAGCCCCTCTGGTCGAACATTACTATGAGTACTTAATAATTTTTTTGCTTCTCTCAGAAATTAACCTTCCAAATAACTACCCTCTTCTGACTATTTACTTCAATTTCTGAAATAAAATGTATTAATTAAATTTCTATGTTCTTGTCAAAGAAACTGTTAGGAGTTTCTGAAGAAGTAGTTGGGGAATAAGGGTGGGAGGGTAAAAATATTCCTGACAGTATAAGAAATACGTTTGCATGGCTGTAAATTCTCTTTAGCTGTATTTTGATATCACTTTGTTCTATAACTCACTCTTATCTTTCTCTTGCCAAGAACACACTGATGCCACAATATTATTATAAGTTTAACCACATTCCCATTTAACTTCTTTAAATATAAGCAAAAAAAATTTAAATATGTTAATATCATCAATTTTTTTGGAATTCTGATAGTCATAAATAAGAGACATTCATGTCATTTGATAAAGTAATTAAGGTATTAATTTAATATAATTAGCATTATATTTCATAATTGTGAAAACTTATTGGTTGCCTCATAATGATTACTTTCAGTAGCAGTTAGCAAAGTGCCATACCTTGACCAAAACTAAATGCTTAATCATAAAATATACATAAGCTAAAGATACTTTAGTACTAATTATTGTAATAAGTGGTATTATATACTTCTTCATAATATATATTAACTGTCATTCATGGAAGACAGCTACAAGGATGAACAAGAATTTAAAGGGGCACATAAATGTCACTCTTTTGTAGAAGGGGCATATACATTTTAATCTCTATGTTTATATTGTGTAGTTCAGATTTGCACAGTGAAAATTATGTATGTGTGGATGTTTTTGGTTATGTGTGTTTTATTTATTATAACATTAAAATTATTTCCCCCAAGAAACCTCTCAAACAGGTTAGAGTTTCAAAGGTATGGGGAAAGTAATGAAAATATTGTTTTCATTATTACTATCGCATTATTTTTATTGTTATTAAAACAAATAACATCCATAAAATAAAAACAAATGTGTTTCTGGAGGCTTGCTATCTTCCAAGCTTTCTCACTCTTTCTTTATGTAAGTAGGGCCCCGGATTCTCTGGAACCACAGCTTGCATCACTTCTTTGCAGAGATTTTCAGGTCTTTAGGAGCTTTAGAGAAAGCCACCCGGGGAAAAAAGAGGCATCTCAAACAAGTGGGACTCCAAGTTTCCTGTTCTTGTATTTAGACACTGAACTAGCCTGGAACTGAATTTTACTCCAAAATATTTTAGAAGACCACCTTTGTTTAATAGGATCTTGTTCCTAAGAAAAAGTAGTTCAGAAAGCTAAAGTTGAGGTTTGAACATTATATAAATTACATGACATATGTTACTGGATGGCACAGCTATTTATCTAATTATTATACATTTAAAGGAGTCAGAAGATAAATACATCTATACTCTTCTGCTTTATAAATATAAAGTAATTTTATAAAATTAGCAAATTCCAGGATTTGACTTGAGAATTAAGTTCAGTTTCTTAGGTATTATAATATATAATTATAAATACCAATTTTTAATTAAAAACTTCTAATTTTTTTTCAGTAGAAATGGGCAAAATATTAATAGCAGAACCAGGTATGGCTAAAGACTTTTCTTTTTATGCTTTTGAGATTTTTTTTCTTCCTATGTAAGCTAATTTCAGCTGATCTTTAGGTCAAAAGATGCTATGAGTCCAACACATTTCTTCTTTTTCCTGAACACATAGTTAAACTATATTTTCCAGGTTTCCTTGCAGTTCAATGTGGCTGATCTTATAACTATGCTCTAGTCAAGTGAATAAAGTAGCTACCTCTTCTAGGATTGTATCATAAAAATATTCCTTATTTGATTCTTAATACACTTTCATATTTTAACAGGTTAATGCACCAAAAATGAAGAATTTGAAGATGGATGGTAAAGATGGTGAAAACCCAAGCTGGCCCTGAATCATCACTTAGACACTCTTTGCCCACCAATCAGGAAGACCCATTTTGAACTCTTCCTAAATCAGCATGAAACAACTGAATGGCAGCTAGTGTAGGTTAATGCTTAGTTAAATTAAAAATAGGTTCCTTGAAGTAAAGTCCTGCCATTAAAAGTAGGCAAGTATACACCTAAAGGACAAGAAAATTAGCAACCCATCCAAGTAGTGACTGAGCACAAACCCATATTAGATGCTGAAAAGATGGAGAACTACATTATGCACCAGCAAAACATCACATAACTACTAAGTCTGTAGCTCTGGGGCAAATGAATGAAAAGAATCAATGTGTGCATTGATGTTTATTTTTGGCATTTAGGAAGATATTACAAGAAAAAGAGAACCCCAGGTCCTATGGAGAGCTACTTGATCCTATGGTTGTAGAAGACCACAAGAAATCATCTCTACAGAGAGAAGAACATGGGTCCAAAGAAGCAATAAAATGGAGGAGGATTTCTATTTTTATTAATGCCAAAATGCATATTCACTAATATTTTATGATTGCTGATCAGAAGACACCTAACAATTGCTAGCAGCCATATGGCAAGGGAGATATGGCTATTGATGCCTATATATGCGCATACAAACTTTCAGAATAGGTTCTGTTGGTTGGATGTCCACGAGATATTGTTTGAACACTCTTAAAACATACTATGTCACCAATACATTTGATGACACAAAGCCCAATGTGGTATGAAAGAACATGGAGACAGAAAACGAAGAGTCAGACTCTACATGTGAATTGAGTACCAGGAATAATTTAACCAACTTATTTATTTATATATTCTTTTTATTATGCACAAGTATGATATTTTATGTAAATTTATATCTAAATAAGTCAAATATAATTCTTTCAAGAAACATAAAATGAAAATTCTAAGTGGTAAGAAAGCATTAATTCAGGCATTTTTCTCTTAGTGGTACATAAAATAATAGTGCTTAAAGCAGATGGCATTTTTGATTTCACAGATGCAGTAAAGTTCTTCTTTGGAAAGAACTTTAGGCATAGTTATTGGCATATGAAATTAAATAGAAGGAAGTAGATCAAAGGCAGGCTAAATTTATAGTGAATAATATTCCCATCAAAATGGTTTACCCTAGATAATGAGCATTTCACTCTTTAAGGCTTAAAGTACCTCTTGTTCCTCCAAATTTGCGCAAACATAAAACAGGGTGTGATAGTTATATTAGCCTAAGAAAACATCTTTTCGACACTAAACTTAAGGGTGAACATGAAGTTACTGTCCAAAGAGAAAGTGTCCAGAGGTATCTGAGAACAAGGGACCAGAAAGTATTTCCCAGAGGATTATGGATAGGCTTAATCATAGGGCTTTCTCCACTTTCAGGGCTGAGAAAACTTTCCATGTTGGCTTTCTAGAATTTTATGAGTTCTATGAATCAGTGATTACTATATGCCCTCCTGTCTTTCCATTCTTGCATGTAGGTGTTCTGTCTCAAATTAATCTTGTGTATTTGTTGAAAGAAGAGAAAACTTGACTTTCGAGTTCATAGAGCAGTGGTCCATGAATATTATATCTTAATGGAGAGAACTGAGCAAGACCTAGAAACATGGTCTTCCAGTTTGATAGAATATTAGGTTACCTGAGTTATAGATCATTGTTGACTTGTTCTATGTATGAGAAGAAAGTTAGCATAGATAATTGGTAAAGAGGGCATATGGTAGAGATTTATGTTCAAAAATATCTTCTTTTTGGGCATCCAGCTAGACTACATCTTTCAGTTCTACTGTGAGTTGGCCTTGTGACTGCATTTTCACCAGTGGGGTACACGCAGAAGGAGTGTATGCCAACTCCATGCCTAGACCATTAACATTTCTATGGATCATTCCAGATGTTCTGTCCCCTTTTATAGAATTAATGCAGAAAAAACACAGCAACTTTTGAAGCTATCTGCAGAAATTGGCAAAATTATAAGAATAAAAAAGGCTGGTTCCTTAAATTATAGCTTAGAAGAAAATTACACATCAATCAGCAGCATTATTTTATATAAATAAAAAAATTTCAAATTTGTGAAGTCAATGAGGTTTGAAATTTCTAACAGTGATGCTTTATCTTAACTAATTCAATCATTATAATATTCCAGAATATCTATTTCCTTGAAGCAGAGACAATATTCCTGATGGCAAACAAACTTATGTTCCTTCTGTCTATGATCAGAAAACAAACAGCTCAATTAGAAAATGGATGAACACTTCAACCAAAAAGATATATAGATGGTGCTATTGTTTAAATGATGGGATCTCTTCCAAAATTCATACTGAAACTTAATCCCCCATGCAACAGTATTTAAAGATGCAGCCTTCAGTAGCTGATGAAGTCATGAGGACTCTGCCCTCATGAATGAGATTGGTACCCTTACAAAAGGGCTCAAGGATAAAGGGAGCAGCGTCACGCCCTTCAGCTCCTATTGCCACATGAGGGCACAGCAACAAGGCACAATCTGGGAAGCAGAAAGCAGCCTTCACCATACACCATTGCTGGCACCTTGATCTTGGACTTTCCACTTTCCAAAACTGTGAGAAATAAATTTCTGTTGTTTATAAATTACCTGCTATCAAGTATTTTGCTAAAGCAGCACAAATGTATTAAGGCAGATGACAAATAAACATATGAAAAGATGCTCAATATCACTAGCTGTCAACATCACTACTTCAACATCATTAGCTATTAGGAAATTCAAATTAAATCCATAATGCAATGCCAAAACGTATCTTTTAGAATGACTAAAATTAAAAAAAAATAATTACTGATAGTAGCAAATTACAGTAATGATGTAGAAAAACTCAAAGCCTCACACATTACGGGTCAGATTATAAAATGGTATGACCACTCTGGAAATCTTTCCTATGCTTTCTCAAACTATTAAACTTACACTTTCAGATTTGTGTAATTTGAACATTATTCCTAGAGAAATAAAAACCTATGTTTATTACCAATAAAAAAGAACAAATTCTTATATTAATTCATACAACAACTTAGATGGATCTCAATGTCATTATATTGAGTGGAAAAAGATAAACAATTATGTGTTGTATGATTCCATTTACATAGTACTCTCACAGTGACAAAATTATACAGGTAGAAAACAAATTGGTAGTTGCCAGAGTTTATAGGACAGTGAGGAGGCTGTAGCTAGAAAAGAATTACACAAAGGAGCTCCTTTGTGTTGAGGGACATTTGTGTCTTGAATATGGTGGTGGTTACAAAATCTATACATGTGGTAAAATGTCATAAAATTAAATATACAGACTTATGCATATACACAAAAATGAATTCATGCAAAACCTGGTGAAATTTGACTAAATCCTGTAAGTCTTGTCAATTTTTTTGTGCCAATCACAATTTTTTGGTTTTGATAATGTACTATGGTTACGTAAGATATCACCAATTGGGGGAAACTGTGAGACAGATAATATCTGTCCATAGAGGATTATAGGATCTCTTGGTCACTTTTGTAACATACTATGTATTTTTAATTAGCTCAAAATTAAAGTTAACAAAATGTATCGGCCTATTATGGGCTGAGTGTTTGTATTTCCCCAGTTTCATATGTTGAAGCCCTAATCCCCTATGCAATTGTATTTGGAGATGGCCCTTCTAAGGAAGAAATTCAGATTAAAAATGTCATGAGGCCAGGACTCTGATCCAATATAATTAGTGCCCCTTAACAAGAGATATCAGAGTGTGTGTGCTCTCTCTGTCTTTCTCTCTCTCTCCCCTACGTATCAATACAGCAAGAAGGCAACTGTCCTTAAGCCTGGAAAAATCCCTCTCCAGGAACCAAATTGGCCAGTACCTTGATTGACCAGTACTTTGGAAAGTCTGCAGATTCCCAGCCCCTAGAACTGTGAGAAGGAAATGTCTGTTTTTGTAAGCCACTTAACTCATGGTATTTTGTTGTGGCAGCCCAAGAAAAGTAATATACAGCCTATTTTTGATACATAATTGCTTGTTTATTAGGTATTAAATACTTCCATTTATATTTGGAGGTTCTTAAACCCACTTTTCTTAAAATCAACTTGAGGTTATTTTGTTCTTTTCATTCGATGTCCTCAATTATTTAGTCTCATTATTATTTATTTTCTTTTTTTTTCTTTTCTTTTTTATTAATTGCCTTTCATAATGTTACTATTCTATGTGGCAGATTTATAGATTTATTTTTTTTTAAATATTCTCTCTCTGCTTACCTCGCTTCACTATTCTATTTTGTTGTTGCATCCACTTACAGCATCAGTACCCCAGAATAAACCATATCTAACATTTGTAACTTAACTCTCCTATCAGACAGTGTTATTGCAGCACGGTTCAAGTGCTCTCCTCAAGAAATTTGCTGTGCCTCTTTCACCAAAATAGATATCCAAGATAAAAAATTGTGATCTTGGACAATAATGTAAAAAATTTGTGGCTTTCTGTGGCAAACAAAATCCAATTCCAATTCAATTTTTATGAAGTGCACCTGGACCTGTGCCCTGCCAAACTCAGGGTACTTTTAGATCCCAACATAGTATATGAGTCCCCATTCATGGTGCTCTGTGCCTGCTTTCCTGCAGCAGAGAGGCAGGCTCAGGGCTTCAGTCTTTGCAGATCTTTCCTCAGGGCAACTATGACTTTTTTAATAGATTTTTTTTTTTCAGAGAGAGGGAATATTCAAAATGCAAATTTACATTACCATCTTGACTGGATACTGCCTGTATGTTTAAAGAATTCTTTCTCTGCCTGAAATTCTACATATTAGTCAGCCAGTAACGATTTATCTCAGTCTTGCGGTTTCAGTTTTTATGGAATGTGGTTTACCTTCTTTTTGCAGATTTGTCTCTTCCTTCATTTCAGGGAAATTGTCTGTATTACATCTTTGAATAGATTTTTATTCAATTTGTTGTATTATGTTCTTTACCAGCACCAGTTATCCCATATTGGCTAATGTTCATGTCTACTGTCTATAATAATCATCTCAGTAATTATTTTTCTTTAATAGCTTCAGTGTCTTTTTTTCTGTATTCACTTTTGATCTCTACCCACTTCTCTATTTTAGTAATTCAATTTTCAATTGTATATATAGCCTGAAATCTTGGAAATCCGGGGTATCAACACATCATTTTTCTGCCATGCAGGTTTGGTTTTGGCTCTTCTTGATCTAGTGACTTTGAAATCCAAGATACACCCTTCTATCATGTGATGCCACTCTATTTGCATATGGCTTCTAGAATCATTACTTCATGGGCATCTACATAAATTCTATTCACAATCTAATGGTAAAAACTAATTTCATGGCCTCAACTCAACTTCAAAGGAGGCTGAGAAATGAAGGGTGACAGCATAAAAGACAGAATAATTAGAGAGCTTGTAATACATCTGGAACAGAAAAACAAAGTAAGTCTAAAACAATGTTTTGTTGAGAAAGCAAAGGTTTTCTCAAAAATGTATTATATGCTAACTAAAAGAGACTCCCACTGGCTAAATTGTGGCAATTTCAGGGATTAGAATAAATTATATTTTTAATGAGTCAATTACAAAAAAATTGAATCTGTTAGAAGAGCCATGAGTTCATTATAATAAAAATGGAAATATGACAAAATCTGCTTAAACATAGTTATTATACATGCATGAATATCCACTATCTATAAAAATGTTACATATTTAGTTTAAAAATGTATGGAATACCAAGAGTGGAGGACACATAAATTGTGTTTCCTTTTCTCTCATGCCACAACAATTAACACAGAAGACTTCTATGACCAAATGTTGTGGGGATTTCTACCCACCAGTAAGCAAGTAGTTTTGCAAGAGACACCATATGGGTGTCCTCTAAGTCAGTTCAACTCCAACATTAATTACCTAGCATCAGAGATAGCATCAGATCCCACAGTTTAAGGGCTCAGTCACACAAGACTGCACCCCACTTCTGATGCCAATGTCAAGCTCCAGGTTATTTTACCTGTGCTTCTGACTGACCAGCTACAAATCAGAACTTCCATGAACCCCTTTTTGGGTTCAACTGATTTGCTAGATCAGTTTATAAAACTCAGGAAACACTGGTTTATTATAAGGGATATTACAAAGGATACAGATGAAGAGTTGCATAGGGCATGGTATGGAAAAGTGGCACAGAGCTTCCGTGCCCTCTCTGGGGTGAGCCACTCTTCAGGAATTTCCATGTGTTCAGTAATCTGGAAGTTCTATGAGCATTCTCCTTTTTGGTTTTTATTGAGTCTTCATTACACAGACATGATTAAGCAAACCACGTGGTGCTGAAAATCCCAACCCTGTAATCCTCTTTTGGTCTTTCAAGTGACCAGCTCTCAGCCTGAAGCTGCCAAGAGAGTCAACCATCAGTCAAATTATTAGCATACAAAAATATATCACTTTGAAGATTTCAAGGATTTTAGGAGTTGTATGCCAGGAAAGAAGGTTGAAGACCAAATACGTTTTTTATAATATTACAGTCCATCCCTGATCTTTGAACACAGACCTCTTACATCAGAAGGATATACAACTTCAAGACACTTCTATATTACTAGAATCTCATTCAGTTATATTAATAATTAGCTCACTCCACCCTTTTATTATATGCAGAGTGAAGTCGCTTATGTCTAATGAGAAAAATTAATTTTATTTCTGTTTCTCCTTCACATGGGTAGGTTACACCGATAGAAAAATACTCTTCAGTGCTACTGCAGGGCTTACAGGGAACTCCTTCAGTGGTCTTGTAGAAATCCATGGAAACTCTACTCTGCAACACAATGTTGCTTCTGCTGCTCATGGCTCTCTGGAAGAAGGGCCTACGTACAACACTACCATTCTCTTTTGCTCAAAAACAAAACGAAGAAAACTATGCTTCCTTAATGTGACCCAGGAAGCCTCATTGAAGGAGCATATTGGGATATCTGCTTTTTAATTCCAACTACCTTCCAAACATGGAGCAGGGCGCTTCTGATGGGCATGGACATGTTCTAGTGAATGCATCTCTCAAATTACTATAGGGCCATGACCCATATGAACATCCGTCAGAGAACTTCCAGATTACTGAACACATGGAAATTCCTGGAGAGTGGCTCACCCCAGAAGGGGCAGGGAAGCTCTGTGCTACTTCTCCATACTGTGCCCTATGCAACTCTTCATCAGTGCTTTCCAACTTTTTAGATTTCTCCAAACTGGAGTAAATATAGCAAACTTGTTTAGAACTCCTTATGTTGGGGGATCAGTAGAAGATCTCTTTAGTCCACCCAACCTTCCATAGCATTGTATGAAATCTTTGCTTTCAACCCCATCAATTTCCATTTTATTCATCCTATTTCTTAATTAGTTTCTCTCTCAATCCATTTTAGTAAAAGTTCCTCAGGAAGCTGAGACTGATTTACAAAATAAAACAATTTATTCACACTCTACCCTCTGGTTTTAGTAGTTTCTTGCTTTTGTCCTTCTCCCACATCAACTACCTTCTTGGTGACCACAGGTTATCAAGGTCTTAGAGGTACTTTCTGCTCTTCTGCAAGAATTTTTCCCTTGGGGGGTCAGCTTTGAGGCTGGTTGCCCAAGCTCATACTCACTGAAATCTGAGCCTTGTGTTGCATCAAGGTTCAACCCAACATTCTCTTCCAAATTCACTTTAGCTGTTATAGATAACAATAACAAAGGGATCGAACATTTCACTTTTTCCTTATTAGTTTGCATTTCCTTATGCACCTTGTGAACCAACTCCCTAGGAGTTGGATCCATCTTTAAATTCCACTGATAACTATTACCTATAGAAACTGATTGCAGCACAGCTTCAGGTCCATTACATGGAGGACCATGTGGCCACCCAGGAATCAAAGGTTCCTCATCTCATCCCCTACCTTTTCATCTTATCTTTTTCCAAACCTCAGGTTTCTGTGGGCCAGAACCATTCTAGCAACTCCTACTTGACTGACACCAATTCTGAGTCACTGAGAACCCAAACTATATACCAGTCTTGGAAATTGTTCAATAGCTGTTAGAAAAAAATGTTTTGTGAAAATAGGGAGAGCATGATTAACATGAAGTTACATCTGTCTATTGGTATAGAGTGGCAATGAATATATAAGGTGAAAAGTACAGAAGTGGTTTTCTTTTTATTGGTAAATAAAGAAATTTAGAAATATATGTGAAAGTTGGAAAAAAGGTCATTCAGTCAGCTGGAGGAGGCTTAGAATTTCATTTTTAGTTCAGAGATATATTTACTATGCCCAAATATGGCAAATGATAGTCTGACAAAAACTCATTATTTTGAACTGCATTGAGAAAAATATAGTAACAGGAAGAAACACTGTAGTCTAACAGCATGCTGCTCAGATCCTTCCTGGGAACACTGTCTCAAGTTCTAGACCCAACACTAGTGAGAAAGAATATGTTGAAAGGTGGATAATTTCAGAATTGCTCTGCTCTGGCCCTATTATACTTTATTCAGAATCCTGGTTGCATGGCCCAAAGAACTTTCTGGCATTTCCAACCACTCTATTTGTTTTCTTGTTTGTTATCTAGCACCATCAGGAGACTGCACATTCATTATGTGAGGAGCCACATCTATCTTGTTTATAATTTTGTCTCAGAACATAACATAGGTCTTAAATAATAAGGCATTATTAAATGTTTGTGAATAAAAGCATGAGGGTGTTGAAGTCATTTAAAATAGAGACAAATCTCATTTAAAATGTTTTATTAGGAGGAAGTATTTCAATTCGGGCAAATACAGAGACAGAGTGGTCTTCAATGCATCTGAGGAACAAAGACAAGGTTAGAGATTTTTTTAAAAAGAAGAAATTTTTTTTCAAGTAAGTTTGTTGGCACTAGTAAAGTTTTGTGGAACTGGCAAGTTCTGATTGGTAAGTGATGGTAGCAGGTAAAATTATTCTTTGAATTGCAGCAGGTTGTTTCAGAAGCTATTATACAAACTAATTTCAGGTTATAACAGGCAGTTACAGCAGTCAGGCTGGTAGAGAATTACATTCTTGGAGCAATATTATGCACACTCATTGCTTTTCACCCTTGGCATCTTGACTATTTTAGTTGGGTATGACAAGAATGACTCAATTCATATGATCGGCTTTCACAGGGAATGATATGTTAGAAACCATGAAATTAAGAGACAGTTTTCAGTTAATGGGAGATGCCTTGCTCAGAGAAAAATTTTTTTCTTTTTTTTTTCTTTTTTTCCTTTTCTTGGGGACAATGATAGGTAAAATGTGCACACATGGTGTAAAATATTTTTGTATGGCCAATAATATATTAATAGCATATAAATTAATATCACTAATAACATATCATTGATATCAATTAATAAATAATTAAAAGTAAAACATCAATTGAATAAAATAAATACTGAAGAATTAATAAAAATTTATAATTATTAACTAATATAGTATTGATTTATGATCATTAATTAACAATACATTATTAATATAATATATTCCTGTTAAATGGATTATGACCAGTGGTTAAGAGTACAAGTGGAAAATGTGGTCTTAATGAACAACAATTTTTTGTGGAAATAGCTTCGAAGGCAACTTCTTTAACTGGAAAGAAGAATGCCTTAGAGTTTCTGAGACTTAGGACATATGGGACCATAGGCAAAATATTTAGTTTATAAATCCAAATACGACATGTCATTTGCAAGGTGTGGGATCTTGTACAAGTTATGTAATTACTGAATTTCAATTTCACAATTGTAAAATGGTAATAATACCGTTCACATCTCACAAGTTTGTGAGTGGTCTATGTGTATTATTTTTAAATGCATTATAGAGATATCAATATTATAATTACAACAATTTTAGGTTTTCAAGCATAAAAAAGTATTTACACTAAAGCCACACAATCAACGAGGAGTATTATAAAAGAAGAATTAGAGAGCTAGTCTAGATCTTCATTCAGCTCAGAAATCCTTTAATTTATCCACAAAGAACAGACAAATATGCTATGTCTAAGTGGATAAAGGGTATTTATCGCATGGTACAAGAAATTAAAAGTGACCACTACAGCTCGTCATATCTGGTGTGCATTGCCTATTCTAAATTCAAGTGGCAGATCACTTTTAATCTAGGCTTGTGCCATGAAGGAAGCAAGACACCAATTCATGCCTTTAACACAGACAATGTATTCTGTGAAGCCTGAGCTAAAAAAGCTTATTGTTACTAATTTGAATCTCCCTCTATACTTCTTCCGGGGATAACAATTCTAATTAATATATTTTTCCAAACAAGTAAATGGAAGAACACAGTTCTTATTTTCCAAAATATCTATAGAGGAATACACATAGATGAAAATGTTGTTTTACATTCTCTATTTCAAATCAAAGAATAACATTGTATCAAGCTCTAATAATTTAAAAATAATATAATAAAACAAAAATAAACAGTGGATATATTAGCTAGTAATTTCTTTTCCTGAAAATAGTTTTTAAACATTACTTATTTTAACATCAAGAAATTTCATCTACTTTTTTGTTCTAATTTTACATTTCTCTGTAAAGATCAAAATGTATTTCTTTTTCCAGAAGCTCTCTGATTTTAGAGTGTCAAAAATAATTTTTCTTAGAATCCAAATTGCAAGGATGTACTGTAGGTAACATTTTCACATATAAACTCAAACATTTTCCTTATGTATGGAATTGTACTAATAAGTAAGATAAGGAAAATGTAGTGTATTTGTATTCAGACTGCTAAGTAAACACAAAGCACCAAAGTAGCTAGAATAAAATACCTGTTTGACTTACCTAGTGGTTGAGTTTATAATAGTTTTTCAATGAAATATTTTGTAAAAAATGTAAATGGATTCTAAACCTTTAAAAGAAGTTTAATATAAACTAAATATTTGAAAAGGCCTTTTGCAATTCCCTGTTAGTTTACATGATTTTTTAAAAAAATGTGTTCTATATTTTTAAACACATCAAGTTTCTATACACATGAAAATACAATATTTAAACATTAATGTATTTATTATATATTTAATATATACTCATTTAGCTTGTATTTATTATATAATCAATATATATTTATTTAGCTTATATGTATATCTATATACATACACCCATACATATACATGTGTGTATGTCTAGCAGTATAAATGATAAAGTAATTAAACCAGGTATACTCTTGGTTAATAAATATATTTATGTTGTTCATTTAATAAGAATGATTACATATAAATCCCCTTTTTATGAAGATCTCAGAACAAACATTATAAACCACAAAGTATCACAACTTTTTTACAAAGTTGGTAGCATAAAAAATGCAGCTTTTTCCCAAAGATTTCACCCTGAGGAACATTACATTCTCAGTGTTTTTTTTTTTTTTAATAATCTTTCTTACAGAGCTGAAAAAAGCCCCAGAATCATTCTGAAAGACCGTTTCATGTTATTTTTGTAATTGGTATTCTAGAGAATTCAGCTTCTGAGCAGTAAAATTTTCCCTTATGATGTTTATTTATTGAATTCCAATGGCCTAGAAATTATTCAAGAGATTAATTTTATTTTATAATTAATATTTAAATCATCTAGGCCTTTCAAATCTAAGTCCCTGTTATATGTTACATATATACTTTATCATGAACTAAAATATCATCTCTCAACTCCTAATTATCGCTCATTATTCTTCTGTCCATTCTTCTAAAAGATAGCCTTTGGTTTAGACAAATCTTCTTAAATTATTTTTCCTAATAGTAACACTAACCTATCTGTACAACACATTTTAGCTGACAAGCAAAATATTGATGTTATAGCTGCCTCCACTAATATGACTTATAATTCTGCAAAATCCTCACTTGATTTATAGAATATACTTCAACTTCCATTAAATCTTTCTTTTAACAATCTTAAGCCCTACGTTTTTTGTAAGAGCATCAGAATTCCTAAATAAAGCTATATAGAAATGTGTGAGGGGGCCACGACATTATTTCATCAGAGTTACGGGAAGGGATTTATTTTTCTTTGATTTAATGCACTGCTGACTGGAGCAATGATTAGTTTGCTATTTGGGGTTCTTTGGCCTGAATGTTAATGCCAGCAAAATATTTCTTCATCATAAATTTTTGAGTTTTCATTTTTGTTTAAAATGTATAAATAAGAATATATATATACATTTAAAAAATTGAAACTTCTTATAAGATTCTTTGCTATAGTTTGAATATATTCCCCAAAGTTTATGTTTTGGAAACTTAATCCCTAATGCAACCATCTTAGTAGCTAGGGATTAATGTCATCATGAAAGTGTATTAGTTATTACTAAAGTGAGCTTGTTATAAAAGAGAATTCTATGCTTTTCTCTCTTATTGTTATGCTGTCTTGCTCATCCATCTTTCACCATGGGATGTTGCAAAGGCCTTCACCAGATGCCATTGCCATGCTCTTGGACTTCTCAGCCTCTAGAACCATGAGCCAAAAAAATTCTATTTTTTTATAAATGATCCAGTCTTAGGTATTCTCTTATAGCAACACTAAATGGACTAAAATGTTCTAAATTTTTTTATTTTTTGAGACAGGGTCTCACTCTGTTGCCCAGGTTAGAGTGCAGTAGCATTATCATAACTCACTACAGCCTCAAACCACTGGCTTCAAGCAATATTCCTGCTTCAGCCTCTCAAGTAGCTGGGATCATAGGCTTATGCCACCATGCCTGGCTAATTTTTTTTCCTCTTTTCCTTATTTTGTATTATCAGCTAGTTTTCCTCTTAGACTTCATAATCCAGAATGACATTATGGTATTTACTGGAAGGTATATATTAGATCATGTACAGGGAAATGAATTCTAGGTAAATTAGAATATAATTTTTAAACTTTTGCTTTTGGTGATACATTCTATCAGGGGAACAATCTTAAAAAAATTTCTCCTGGAAAATATTTTTTACTAAAAAATTCTTTTGCTCAAAGTTAGTTCTTTAAAATCAAATATGCCTGCCATAATAATGAGATTATTTTATACCTTTCCATTTGAGTGAGTTATGAACTAACTAGTTAGTAATAATGAGCAAATAGGTACATTAATTCCTCATTTAACATCATTGATAGATTCTTGGAAACTGTGACTTTAAGTAAAATGATATATGGCAAAACCATTTTTTTTCTTATTAATGTTACAAAGAAATGGCACTGAAAGCAATATTATTCAAGGACCTACTATATGTTGTTTCACTTAAAGTTGCAATTTAAAAGAACCTAACAATGATGTTAAGTGAGGACTTACTGTATTTTATTTATTCAATGTGTGTTGAAAAAGAATTTTTAAACTCTACTATGTCACTGTTTACCCTCTTACTCTCTATATCTAACAGATTTTCTTGAATTTCTCAATAGACAACATTATGACTAAAACTGAAATAAATTGAATGACAATTAAAAACTTGTTCTCAAAAAACTCATTTCTGCAGAATAATTATCATTTTAATTATGTTTTTAAAACAAAATGCAGACAATAGTTGCACAGTTGCTAGCCCTCTTGATCCTCTTTAATCTTCTCTGATTTTTCTAAAACATATATGTTACCGTCAGAATGCGTGTGCCCCCCCAAAAAAAAAAATAATATCCTGAAATCATAATTTTCCAGGCAATGGCATCAGGGGTAGGATCTTTGGAAGGTGATTAGGTCATGAAGGCCGAGCCCTCATTAATGGAATCAGTGGCCTTATAAAATACTTCTTAGGGAGCTCAGTCACCCTTTCAACAATGTGAGGACACAGTGAGAGAAGTCATCAGCTATGAATCAGGAAAGAAACTTCCTTCCATTAGACACCAAATCTGCTAGCATCTTGATCATAGGCTTACAAGCCTCCAGCACTGTGAGCAATAAATTTGTATGTATTTTATCATTGCAGCCCAAACAAAGTAAGACAATATATCTTATAAATTATTAAAAATTTTACTTATTTATTTATGAAAGTATTATTTATTGGTTATTTGTTATTCTTCATAGAAGAATTTTGTAAATAAATAAATAGACTATTTTTTCTTAAATAAAGGTCAAAATGTGCAAGTGCAATGATCAATAAAATTGAAAGTGCCCACAATGATGTTGGAAGAAGTGTTTTGATAAAGTAATGCTTATTTAATCTATGCTTGTTAAAGTATGAAAATCATCATAATGAAATAGGAACACAAAAATAATTTGTCACTTGCAGATAAGAGCTATGGATCTTTTGATGTAATTATTTTCAATGATTTTGTGCGTTCATAATATGATTTTAGTGTAATATTTTGTGATAATCCTTCTCCATTTTATTGGCTCTCAACCAGTATGAAATTGCCTTAAAGAACTCCTGGTGCATGCTCCTGTATAATTTCTGGTGTCACACCAGAGATTAAGTTATGTTACATGGCACGGTGACTTTAAGAAAGGTAGAATATCCTAGGCATATCTGATCCATCAAGTGAACTTTTAAAAAGGACTGTTCCTAAAGAAGAATCTCAAAGCATGGGAGATATTCCAGATGAAGAAAATATGCTGTTGCTGGCTTTGAAGATGGAGGGCCCATGTAACAAGGAATGGGGATAGTCTCTAAGTCAATAATGGCCCCTAGCTGACAACCAGCAAGTAAATGGAAATGTCCATCCTACAAGCGCAAGGACTGAATTTCCCCAATGATCTGAATGAGCTTGAAAGAGAATGATTTTCCTGAGTCTTCAAAAATAAATGAAGCCCTGGCCAGGGATGGTGGTTCATGCCTGTAATCCTAGCACTTTGGCAGGTGAGAAGATTGCTTAAGGCCCAGAGTTCAAGACCAACCTGAGCAAGAACAAGACTCCATCTCTACAAAAAAACAGAAAAATTAGTCAGCATGGTGGTTCAGGCCTATAGTCCCAGCTACTCAGGAGGCTGAGGCAGGAGGATCACTTGAGCCGAAGAATTTGATGTTGCAGTAAGTTACCATGTTGCTACTGCACTCTAACCCAGGAAACAGAGCATGATCCTGTCTCAAACAAATAAATAAATAAAGCCCAGCTGACAAGTTAATTTCATCCTTTTAAGACCCTCAGCACAGAATCCAGCTATGTTCTGCCTCAGTCTTACAGAATTATGCCTTTTTAAAAAATTTTTATTTTTAAATTTAATATCAATTATAATTTACATGTTATTTTTCCATTTAATAAATGATTTTGAATATTTTAGAAGAAAATAACTTTTTGTTAAAAATATATCCTCATTTAATTGCATTCCATTTTTAATCCTTAATATCATTATTACCAATAGAACATAAATTATGAGAAAATTTTGGTTATAACAATATACCTAGTGATTTTGAGATAGGGATCCAGCAGGCTCTGCTCAATGAAGAATTGCAAGACCCGAACAAAGGTCTCTGTTAAAACAGGAGGCGGTGGAGAAGCCGTCCAACACAAGCTAGAACCAAGATGGTGATGAAAAATGACCTCAGGTTATCCTCACTGCTCATTATGCAATGATTATAATATATTAGCATACTAAAAGAAACTCCCACTGGTGCCATGATAGTTTACAAATGCCATGGTAATGCCTTGAAGTTACTCTATATAGACATGTCTTAATAAATGGATATTGTTTTAAGCCACTATGTGAAAATTTGTTACACAGCAATAGAAAACTAATACAACTAGTAGTATTTTCAATCCCATCTAAATTTCTATTATTTTATTATATAGAAAAAGAAAGAAAATAATAAAGATGACATAAATTAATGAAACAGAATACAAATACTAGAGAAAGACACCAAAGACAAAAGTTGATTCTTGGAAAAGATTCATAAAATTGGTAAATCACTAAGAATCATAATTATCTAATGATATATCGGAGGTCTGCGCCTTTTCAAATTGCTGACCAATTTTACTTTTGCCAAATGTCCAATAAAATGTTTATTTCTCATGGCTCAGTCCTCAATTCACCTTTGCCAATTTCTGGGCTCATATGTTTTATTGTTTTAATTTTCAAATTTTGATTACTAAATATTTAATGCTTACCTTGATTTTTAATTCTCCTTTGTTGAAGTACATATTAATATTATTGGGCACTTTTATACAGTTATTCATTGTTATTTTTGATAGAGATACTTAAATATTGAGATAATTAACATTTTGTTCAATATATCTGTTTTTCTGATATTTTAATTTTCTCCTTAGTACTATAAATATTATTTTTTAACTCAAAATATTTAAGATTGAATCATTTTTAGATTTAGAAAAAATAATAATCTTCAGTGAAAATATTAGCCAATAAAATGAAATTTATAATCCAAATGTGGATTTGAGATACTTGTGTTATTTTAATAAGTCTGAGTTTTCCTGATGCAACGTTATGTAATGATTACTTTCCCAAGGTATTTAACCCCTTAAATAATCTCTTCAGAGAACATGTTTCTGACTATGACTATCTTCTCTGTTTTATGCTTATTTCTACTTTATTGATTTCTGTTCTTATTTATTTCCTTTCCATCTTTTTGAGATTATTTTGCTGCTACTTTTCTAACTTTCTAAAAGGATACTTAACTCCTATATTATATTTTCTTCATTTCCAGTTTATGTAAGTATGGCCTTTAATTTCCGTCAAATTTCTGATTTAACTGGTTTTCATATATTGATTGATAGTATTTGTGTTATCACTCAATTAAAATACTTTCTAATTTCTATTGCAATTTATTTGTTGACCTGCGCATTAGCTACAAGTACATTTCTTAATTTTCAACATATAGAAAATTTCTAGTTATCTTTGTGTGCTAGACATCAACTTAGAAACATCCTCTTCTCAGAGAACTTATTCTGTACAATTTCATTTTTTTGGCTCGTTTTATGGTTTAGCATGTTGCTTGCTCCTATAAATGTTTCATGTGCACTTTATAAGGTGCACATTTTGCAGATGTTGATTATAGAGTTCTGTATAGTTATTCAATTTTTGCATATGCTAAATATTAGGTAGCTTTGGAGTTTCAAGTGAGTGTGGGCAAAAAGCAATTGGATCTAAGTGTCTGGATCTCATGAAGGAGTCATCATCCTCTAAATGATAATTTTTAATAGAGAATGATATGCTCACAGATAAAACTAGATGTCCTATGTAAAAACTAGGTGACATCATATTAAAGATATAGGCATAGGCTGGGCACAGCAGCTCACGCCTATAATCCTAGCACTCTGGGAGGCTGAGGCGGGTGGATCCTTTGAGCTCAGGAGTTCAGGACCAGCCTGAGCAAGAGCAAGACCCTGTCTCTACTAAAAATAGAAAGAAAATTAGCTGGGCAACTAAAAAATATATAGAAAAAATTAGCCTGGCATTGTGGTGCATGCCTGTAGTCCCCACTACTCGGGAGGCTGAGGCAGAAGCATTGCTTGAGCCCAGGAGTTTGAGGTTGCTGTGAGCTAGGCTGACGCCATGCCACTCTAGCCCGGGCAACAGAGTGAGACTCTGTCTCAAAAAAAAAAAAAAAAAAAAAAAATAGGCATACAAAATGGAGTCCATAAAAGAGACTTACCAAAATCAATGTGTTTATTCCTTTATTCACACAATTTTATTAAATTTTTCCCTGGAAAATTTTATAACATGTTTCCTTGTAAATAAGACATATCAATATTGAATTAATCATAAAATGATTAGCATATTTTATTGCTATTATGAGTAGATTAATTTTTATTTTATTTTTAAACTGGTTATTTTTGATATGTAGGCAATTTATTGTCCATATTACTGAAATTGCTTATTATAGTTATATTTTAGGTTAAAATTAATGGAATACATATATAGACAAAAACATTATCTCCAGTATTTCATTTTCCTTTTTTAAGAACTACCACATTTGAAAAATATTATTTAATGATTTAAAATTTCTTGTACAATTGAACATTAATGATGTTAGAAAACTTATTGATTCTGTGGCTACATGTACTATAACAACTGCAGTATTTTTATTTTTTCCTGCATACACCCTGACTGTTGTTTGGAGCTGGATCTTCCTTATCTGAATTAATTAATTAATTTCAAATTTTGTCATATTCTTATTTGGCATGTTAAGAAGATGATCGTGCTGTTAAAATATCCCAGTATATAGATGCCATTCTTCCCTGTTTTCTAGGACAACATTTTAAAATTTTCGTAATCAAATTAATGAGAATTTTGCATAAAGAATTTAGACATACCCCCTCATACAACTGCATTAGCCAGAAGTGAACAACTGTTATTTTGATTTTATGTCTATAGATCAGTGCCTTACATAAAAAATGGACATCTTACATTTTAAAGCTCCACAAAGAATATGTCACCTTTTTTAGGTGGCTTAAATATGGTTGTGACATTTTGCAAGAAGGGTTTCATAAAGTAAGAATAAGGACTGTGAAAACTGCTATATATATATATATATATAAGCTACAGTAAAGAAGTTTTCACAATAGATATACTTTGTTATTAAGCTAATATGTAGAATCATCAACATCTTCAGAATTTGACTTTATATAAATTTGTTTACTCATATTTTAATTAAGCACTATTTAAATTATTAGAGCAGTATATATTTATTGAATAAATAAATGCGTATTTTATAAGCTTCAACCATTTTATTCTGGAGCCGTTTTTGATTACACTCTAAATGCCTTTGTGAAAAAAAAAAAAAAAGATTGTATAGTCACTTTAAATTCTTATTATAGTTTAGTGTTGGCCTGTCATGAAGCTTTTAAATGAGCTCTAATTAATGTTTTTTCTTTTCTTCTTTTAAATTTCTATTGTAATTTACACAGTTATGTGGTACAAATTTCTCTGAGCTTTTTTATAGCTTGGTAGGCACTTGTTCAAGTAAGCAATCATTTTAAAGAGCGAATTTTCAATAATTTTTAGAAAACTTACATTTAAAACTTTAGAAACAGAAATACCAAATTTATGAAGTTCTAATCTAGACAATATAATTTATTGGCTGACATGCCTTTACAAACAAAATATTCTTTTTTTTTTAATTTTGTGAACTACAAAGGCAAGAGAAACTCTGGTTAATAACAACTATAATTTTGTCAGCATAGGTAGCAGCCTATAAATTTTGTTGTTTGTGAATATCTAAAAATAAATGCCATACCCTAAAATCATATATAGGGAAAAAGGAGAGTAAGCAAATAAGCATTTAGTCAAATTATAATTACACTTTTTATGTATTAATAGTTAAACATTTAGGTTGTTTCAGTCTACATCTTAATTGAATGATAAATATTCCTAATATTTATCACTATTAATATTTAGAAAGACATAATTTTCACATTCTTTCATAATTACTGAATTACTGAAAGCATCAGGTTTTCTGGTTGTTACTAAAATTAAGTTCTACTTTTGGAATTCAACTCCAGAAACCATTGTGTCATTCTATAACTATTTTTTAAAATGAAATGCCATACATAGATCCCATGCTGAACACCACACTTAATCTCATAGCGTTTTATTTTCCTAAAAATATTCTCTAATAACATACATTTTATTCACAGTATGAGTGGGAAAACTAACTAATGTTTGTGAAGTATACTAATGTAAAATTTTAGGATAACAATAAATAAAGCTTAATTCTTCACCACAGGGAAAAAAGTGCTTTCCATGAAGTACTGAAGAAAAGCATATTCCCTATCCATGAGTAGATAAAATGACAGAAATCACAATGATTTTAATTAATGCTTCATATAGCTTATTTTATGGGAAAAGAGGAAGGATAAATTTGTGCTATAAAACATATACAAACAAACATTAAAAAAATAATTGGAACCTAAACTTCTGGTTTCCAGTCTGGCATGTAGAGAGCTTGGAAGTCGTCACTCTGTCCTAACAGGTAAAAAGCTGAAAAAACAGAAAAGTCAACAACTCTTCTTGCATCTTTCAGAGAAGTGAGGTCATGTAGCAAGCAAACTGCTGCTCCCAAAATTGCAGAGACTGACAGGTAAACATAGAGAATCACAGCCTATTAGAGCAGAATCACAATTTACTGGAGCAGAAACCCAAGAGCACAAACCTCCACGGGAAACAGTATCAGGGTAGAAAAACCTAAATTGTAATTGAAAAATTGCTGGAAGCTTAGTGTAAACAAGTTGGAGAGTTAAAAACTCCAGGGGGACTCATATCGGGACTGCACATTTGTGTGAGTTTTACCTCAAGGAGCTTGACCATGTTGTCACAGCGAATTGCCAGGAAAAATCCCTTCCTACTTCTGACAGGAGGAGGGGGAAAAATAAAAGCATTTTGAAATATGCCAGAACACTGTTCTCTTTAGAAGACCCTGCTCTCAAGGCAAACTATTTTTATCTCAGCCTAAACTATTGGATTTTTTTTCAGTGTCTAACTGACCTGGAGAAAGGGAACTATCAAATTCCAGGTCACTGTACCTATCCTGTCTCACCAAGGAGGTGCTAAGAAAGCACCTGTGAAATTCAAAGTTCAAAGGCACAGTCTCATTAAAAGATTTAGAACTAATCTTAGGACTATAGAAAATTTCCCCTTTCCCCTACACCTTTCTACCACATTATTAAATACCTATTTACTGAAGTTCCCTTTACACAGTACATCATTTCTGGCTACCAAGAAAAAAATAATTACAAGATATAGTAAGAGGCAGGAAAAAAAAAGAAAGAAAGAAAAAACAATTTGAAAAGATAGAATATGCATCAAAACCAGACTCAGATATGGCAGGGAAGCTGAGTTATCAGCCTAGGAATTTAAAGCAATTATGATTAACATGCTTAGGATTCTAACGGATAAAATAGGCAACATGCAAGAACAGATGGAAAATGTAAGAAGAGCCATGGGAATTCTAAGAAATGATCAAAAATAAATGCTAGACATTAATATACTATAACAAAAATAAAGAATGCCTTTAATGAGCTTATTAGTAAACTGGAATCTTGGGGCTTGAGGAGATGTCAATACAAACTTTTAAAATGGAAAGGAAAAGAGAAAAAAAGACTGAAGAAATAAAAAAGAATGTCAACTGAAACAACTACAAATGGTGTAACATGTGTGTAATGTGAATATTAGAAGGAGAAGAAAGAGAGAAAAAAACGCAGGCAATATTTGAAGCAATAATAATAGATTTTCCCCAAATTAATGTCAGACACCAAACTACAGATACAGGAAGCTTAGAAAACACCAAGGATGATAAATGCATGTGTGTGTGTGTGTGTGTATGTGTTATATATTAACATATATAACTAAAGATATCATATTCGAACTACAGAAAATCAAAGATAAAGAAAGAAATCTTTAGAAAATCCAAAGGGGTTGGGCAACACCTTATCTGTAGAGTATGAAAGCTAAGAATTATATTTGAATTTTTCTCAGAAATCATGCAAACAAAACGAGAGTTGATTGAAATATTTAAATGTTGAAAGTGAAAAACCACACATCTGATGATTTGAACCCTCCAAAAATTATTATTCAGAATTGAAGGAAAAATAGACTTTCTCAGAAAAACAAAAATTGAAGGAATTTGTTTCCAGTAGATCTGCCTTGCAAGAAATAGAATGAAGTTCTTCAAAGAGAAGGAAATAATATAGGTCAGTAGCTTGGATGTACATAAAAAATGGAAAAGCATCAGAGAAGGAATAAAGGAAGGTAAAATTAAAAAAATTATTTTTCTTATTCCTAATCGACTTAACAGAAAAGTTTGTTCAAAACAATAATGGCTACAATATGCTCGATTATGTATGCTTATCTATAAGTGAAATGAATGATAACAAGGAGTGGTAGGAATTACCAAGCTGTGACACAAGAGATGGTGGAATTAGGAATATTTTGTTATTAAAATGCACTCACACTATTTGTAAAGAGGTATAATGTTATGTGAAAGTGGCCTTGAATTAGTTGTAAACATATCCTTAGATATAAATCTAGCAAAATATGTAAAATTTGTATGAGGAAAATTACAAAACTATGAAAAAAGTCAAAGAACTATATCAATGCAAAGACATTTCTTGTTCATGGCTAAAAGGCCTCAATATTGTCAAAATGTTGGTTCTTCCAAACTTGATCTGCTTACAGATTCAATGTAATTCCAATCAAAATGCCATTAAGTTATTTTGTGAATATCAATGAACTGATGCTAAATTTTATGTGGAGAGGCAAAAGACCCTGAATAGCCACCACAATATTGAAGAAGAACAAAGTTGGAAGACTGACACTACCAGACTTCAAGACCTACTATAAACCTACCATAATCAAGAGAGTGTGGTATTGGCAAAAGAATAAACAAATAGTTCAATAAAACAGAATGCAGAGCTCAGAAATAGATCCACATAAATATAGTCATCTTATCTTTGGCAAAGGAACAAAGGCAATACAGTGTAGCAAGGATAGTCTTTTCAACAAATGGCCCTGGAACAACTAAATATCCCCGTTGAAAAAAAAATGAATCTAGACACAGACCTTATACCCTTCACAAAAATTAACTCAAAATGGATCATAGACCTAAAATTAAAATGCAACTATGAAACTCCTAGAAGATAACATAGGAGAAAACCTAGATGTCCTTGGGTATGACAATGACTATTTAAATGTAATACTGAAGATACAATCCATGAAGGAAAGAACTGAAAATCTGGATTTCATTAAAATTGAAAACTTGGTGCTCTATTAAGGATATTGTCAAGAAAATGAGAAGACAAACCACAAACTGAGAGAAAATATTTTCAAAAGACAAATTTGATAAAGGATTGTCATTCAAAATATACAAAGAACTCTTAAAACTCAACAATAAAAAATGAACAATTTGACTAAAAAGTGAGCAAAACACCTGTGAGCAGACTTCTTGCCAAAGGAGATATATAAAATGCAAATAAGCACATGAAAACATACTCCGCATCATATGTCAATGGGAAATTACAAATTAAAACAGCAGTGATATCCCCCATACTCCTAAAATGACCCAAATGCAAAACATTAAAAGTAAAAAAAATATGCTGGCAGAATATGGAGCAACAAGAACTCCTCATTGCTTGTAGGAATGCAAAATGGTACAGACACTTTGGAAGGCAGGTTGGCAATTTCTTATAAGATTAAACATACTTTAACCATATAATCCAGCAATTATGCTCCTTGGTATTTAGCCAGATGAGTTGAAAGCATGATCACACAAAAACCACACAAATTTTTATAGCAACTTTATTCATAATTGCAAAATTTGGAAGCAACCAAGATGTCCTTTAGGAGGTGAAGGAATAAACTGTGGTGCCTCCAGTAGATGGAACACTATTCAACACTGAAAAGCAGTGTGCTATCAAATTATGAAAAAACATGGAGGAAACCTAAATGCATATTACTAAGGAAAAAAGTCATTCTGAATAGTCAACATATTTTATGATTCCAACTATATAACATTCTGGAAAAGACAATTTATGGAGACAGCAAAAAGATCAGTAGTTTCCGAGGGTTAGGGGAAAGGTGAAGGTGAATAGGGGAACACAAAAGAATTTTTAGGGAAGTGAAACTACTCTGTATTACATCATATTGGTGGATACATGTCATTATACATTTGTCAAAACCCATAGAATTATACAACTCCAGTGTGAACCCTAATTTAAACTGTGGACTTTGCTCACATGACAATGTCAATGTTGATTTATCAGTCATAACAAACACACCACTCTGGCCCGGGATGCTGACAGTGAGAAAGTATGTGCAGATGTGGGTTCAGTGAGTATGTGGGACATCTCTGTACCTTTAGATCAATTGTTTTGTGAATCTAAAAGTACTCTGAAAGATTAAGTCTATTAAATTTTTCTAAAAGAAAAAAATTGTCTCATTTTGCTCATTTGCTAGACCAAAGATCATCAACCTGGGGCAGTTTTGCTGCCCACTCTCTGGGGACATTTGGTAATGACTGGAGACATTTTTGATTGTCATATTTGCATGGGGATGGTGTGGGTGTGCTGCTCTGTTGAGTGGGTAAAAGCCAGGGATGTTGCTAAGCATCCTATGATGTACAGGACAGCTCCCCATAACAGGTGTTATCCATGCCAGAATATCAGTAGTACCAGGATGAAAAATACTGCCCTGCAGCATGCAAAGTGAGTTTCTCCTGACCAGTGCATATGCTGAAGTAAGTAAACAGTTGTTTGAAAACTTTTAAAAATCCTGGAACCACCTCATTAAAATATTGCTCATTATCCATGAGAGCATGTGCTAGTATTCTCATTTGAGATGCTATGTGAAATGTATCATCATAAATGCTAAATTATATATAATGTTTAATTTGAATTTACATATAATCATATTTGTGAAAAATTATTTTGCCCAGCTTGTGCTGTGTATGCAGGGCTTCAACAACCTCAAAGTAACTCAATGAAGTTTTTAAGTTTATCAGGATTGATCAATATGCACAAGTGTGTCACTGTAGAGCACACTGCATACCCCACCTTCTCTTTACCTGTGCATATCTTGTTGGACATGGCAACCCTCTTCCAAGTGTTAACACTGTCACACCTGAGCCTTCAGGGTTACCAACCTACATGTTAGAGATAAGCACAGGCAGTGCAATGCCAGGAATCAGTGGGAAGATTTTCAGTCGTGCGTAGTCTTGCCACTGAAATGCTGTAAGAGAGGGATGGTAAGTGAAGAAAAGGAGAGTCTTAATAAAACATCTTCAGGGTTTGGCTTTGTACTTGCAACCTCAAATTGTTTTAATTTTTTCTTGGAATTCTTGTTATGATTCAGCTGAGAATACAACAACGTGAAAAGTTCCTGAACATCACATGTTAAATTTCTAATGATTTGATAATCACAAAAAGAGCATCTCTCCCTCCCATTCCTTATCTTCTTTTCCCTCTCAACTCCCTAGGACTGAAGTGTAGCAAAGGGAGCTTGGGCCATGAGTTATTAAGTCCCAAGTGTCACAAATAAATGCTATATATTGTTTTCTCATACATCACTTGAGTAAAGAATTTGTGTATCAAATTTAGAAAGGTATTTATTGCTTTTCTTGCTGGGGAATAACCATAGATAAAGTTCTTCTTTTTTTTTTAATTTTATTATTACTAAGGTAAACATATGGAGAGAGGAATGGACCAGTCCAGCTTAAGAAATCACTAGAATAACAATGGGATTGCGCTTGCCAGGCAGCATCTGTTGAAAAGGCAATTCAGTACCTGGTAGTGGGCTGGCTGGCTGGTGGTCAAATTCTGTGCATTGTGCAGATCTACTGTGACATTATGCATTAGGTGTTTTTGGTTAAGTTTATTAAATTTAAGATATCCATTGCTCAAAGGAATTTTCTTTGTAAAAAATAATGTGAGGGAGAGCCAAAAAGGTAGTTTTTTTGTAGACCTGAAGCACAAATGCAAAAGTTTCAGAATTTCTATAGAAAGTGTGGAGAGTCTTTTATTTTCTTAGTTACAGAACTGGGATACTTTATTGCTTTATGTATAGAAAGCCCACAATATGCAGGAGTCATGTGGATCTAACCATTGCAAAGTAAAATTAACATCCTACCTGGTTTCGTCTCAATCTTGTAATTTAAATGATGTGAATTCAAATCACTCTGGTAAAATGGATTATTTCTAGTATTACAAAGCTGAGAATCAGAGGAAAGATCATATAGACACATTTAAAGAAACTGGACCTTAGGAAGTCCACCTTTCAGTGTACTCCTGCATAAAGCTGTCAAATTTAGAAAATAAAAATGCATATGCCCTGTAAATCTAAATTTTCAGTTAAAAAAGGTGTCAATATAAGTATGGCCTATGTAATACTTGGGACTTACTTATACCAAAATAGGTTTTGTTGTTTATCTGAAATTCAAACTTTACTGGTTGTCCTGTATTATTTTTTTTAAGAGACAAATCTCACTATGTCACCTAGGCTGGTCTCAAACTCCTGGCCTCAAGCAATCATCCTGCCTGAGCCTGCCAAGTAGCTAAAACTACAGACACACGCCACTATGTCCAGATATCTCAGACATATTTGTAACCATTCTTGCAAACACATTTTATCTATTTTCCCCTATGTTAATCTGCTGAAAAAAAAGACATATTTCTGTTTTCAAATAACTATTCAAGAGTTGAAAAGGAAACAAAGCTTGGGGAAAAATCAAAGACAAGAGCAGTATTTAGTAGGACTTTTAAATGATGCAGCTGGTAAAGACTGGAAAGAAATATTTCGTTCACCTGTGCTTAAAGATTTATTTGAAAATGCCCAAATTATTTTGACATTTCAAGATTCAAGTTATATTGCTTTAGAGTAATTTCTCCTTTTTTTTTTAGTGGAAATGAATGAAAAAGAATAATTAAAATACTTCTACAATATTTAATTGAAAAAACATGTCTGGGGTAAGAAAGACTAATTTGAATGTTGTTTAATTTTTAACATTAATGCTATTTAATTTTTAACACTCATTTCATCTTTTGAAGAAAAGAGTTATTAATCATCTGCTAGTAAAATTGCTTCTAAAAGTATGTACTTATCCACTAGCAAATAGTGAATTGCTTGATTTGGTGATTCAATTTGACTCTAGAACCATCATAACAATTACAAATCATATTAAGGTTACTTAAATTAAGCACTAATGATTTCCCTAAGCGTTACAATGGAGCTAATTACTCTTCCTTTCCTTAGGCTGTAACCAGTTGAGAACGGCTCCATTGGGATCTAGGTATTAGGTTTATAAATTATCTATGTGCATTTATTTCCAAAGACGTGATTCGGCAAAACTGAATCAGATGTTGGACAGGCCTAAAGGCAAATGAAGTTTTCATTTTCCTCTCTGTTGAACTGAAGACGGCTGCATCCTTACAGCTGACTTACCACCCCACAGCAGGCAGAGAAGATAGCCTTTTTGTGACCCTCTCCAACAGCAATTGAGACTATCTGTAGAAAGGCTGGCAGCTTTTAAAATTCCCTGCAAAGGAGAGGGTGCTAGCAGAATTCTATTTCAGATGAATAATCAGAGGCCAGGTTGACATGTTTATCTTCGATGCTTTATCCTTTCAGGAACTCAACAAACATTTCTCTGCAGGGTGTGAAACCCATTCCAGTCTTCCAACTCTTGTGCTGCCTGATGCCTAGATCAATGGCCTGAAGACACATATGTTGAAATGAGGTTGCAAAGAAGATGGCAAAAATCTTTTCATATTGTATTCAAGAATACAATGGATACTGGAAGAATCCTAATGCATTAGTATACAGAGGTGAATGGAAACTTCAGGGGCTCAAATAGTTAGGACAAGGACTTCTTGATCAGTTTCTTGCTCTTTTCTTGTAATGGACCATGCTGGTAGAGTCAATCTTCAGAAAAATGGTTTTAGTTTATATTTTCTGTGCTTGGTTCACTGACTACTATATTAAGGCAGAGGTCAGAGGTTTATTTAAAGCATCAGCAGAGATCTAATGTTAGGTAATTATTGGTAGATATTATAAACTTCAGGAAGTATTTTCACTTGAGTTTCTTTTTGGTTCTTTTTTCCATACTAGTGCAGCTTTCCTATCTTCTTGTTGTGCAATGAGAATAAATTTTTATTTGTTGTGTGGTCCCCATATTTTGATATATTACCACATTTCATCAGTTTTAAGTCACATATTTTTACATATTACCATATTTGAAATTAAGTTGTGTCTTGCAATCAAAAGCATTGATTTTACTCATTTAAGTAGTAGATATCGGTTTTTTTATTTGATGATCATAAAAATCAAATCAATTAAATAAAATTTTAGACCAAAAGAAATACAGTAGTTTATGTGTAGCAGTTCTCATTAACCAAAAATATGTTTCTTTTGACAATCATACTGGTATCGTGATTTTTACAAAGTCCTTCCAAATTTTGTGATTTTCTCAATTCTAATATTTACCTTCTGGTGTCATTTTGTGTGTTTGTATATGTTTCTCTATTTTTATATACATTTTAATGAACATTTGAAGCTAAAACTCTCAAAAAGTCTAATTGTTCCTGCAATTTTGCCCAGTTAACAAAAAGGACATCTTTAGTTTGTGCCCCTTCCCATTTAACAGGATCTGTGGGAAACACTTCAGAGTCTTCTGTTGAGCTGCTCCATGGCAGAGGAGCAGGAGAAGAGCCCAGCAATTATGTTTACATAGAATGTTATTTATTTATTTATTTTTTGAGACAGAGTCTCACTCTGTTGCCTGGGCTAGAGTGCCGTGGTGTAAGCCTAGCTCACAGCAACCTCAACTCCCGACCGCCTCGGCCTCCCAGAGTGCTAGGATTACAGACCTGAGCCATAGCGCCCAGCTATAGAATGTTTTTAGAAAAAGTCATGTCTAAAATGCTGTAAAATGAGTAAAAACTCTTCTTGACATCTCTGATCATTTCTCACACTGCAAAAGTCAATTAGTTTTTCTAAACTTTTGAAGATTGTCTACATGTTGGCATAAGTGATATGAAACTATTGATCTAAATGAAGATGTTTTACCAGAATTTTACTCTCCCTTTGAAAATCTTCCTAGTATATAGCAAATAAATAATAAGAAACTCTAATGAAAATTCTATTATTGATGTGTAAATAAAACTAATATTGTTTTAAAATTCACAAACCTTTGGGGAAGGGAATTAGGGGTCTCAAAAAGGGGAAGGAATTCCTCTAAAACTGATCTATGTGATTAATTGTACATCTTGGTAAATTCACTAATAATCATTTAATTGTACACTTAAAAAAATAAAAAAATTTAAAAAAGTAAAAAAAATTAATCTATACATCAAATAAGATAAAAAAACTAAAAATGCAAAGAGATTAATGCTCAGACATATCATAGTCAATATGTTGAAGCCAAATATAAAATGAAAAATTTGAAATCAGCAAGATAAAAATAGGAAGTGAACCACAATAAGATTAACAGCTAACTTCTCATTGGAAATAACAGAGAGCAGACGGCAGTAGGATGACATATTCTCAGTGCTGAAAGAATAAAGTTGTCAACCACGAATCTTTATTCAGCAAAACTATCTCTTAAAAATAAAGGTGAAATAAAGACATTCTCAGGCAAACAGAAGCTGGGAGAATTTTTTGTTAGCTGATGTACCTTGTAAGAAACACTGAAAGAAAGTGATACTACATAATAACTTGGATCTGCATGAAAAAACAGAGTTCCAGTTTCCAGTAAAGGGAATTTTGTAAATGAAGATAAAAAGATATAATTATATATTTCTTTTTTCTCATAAAGTTATTAAAAATTTCATAAAGCACTATCTGTAAAACTATATTGGACCTATACTATATAAAAATGTAATATATTTGACAATAAAATGCAAAGAAGGGGATTGGGAATTAAGCTAAATTGAAGTAAGGAAGTGGTATCACATAGTAAATGGAATCCACAGAAATAAATGAAAAAATAAAAAATGATAAATATGAAGATTAAAAACATCTATAAACTAATTTTGCCCTCCTCTTGGCTTCTTTAAAAGATATAAGATTATAAAAACCGTAGTTACAAACATGTGCTATTTTATTTGTAACATATGTACATAAATTATGTATAACAGTTATTTTACAAGGAGAGAGCAAGGTTCTATGGAGGAGTAAAGTTTCTATAACATAGTGGAATTAACTTAGTATAAATCTTAGATTCTGATAATTTTTTAGCTTTAATTTAGAATATTAAAGGAGTACAAATGTGTTTGTTACGTGGATGCATTGTATAATGCTTACATCAGTTTGCATTTAGTGTGTCTGTCACCAGAATAGTGTTCATTGTACTCAGTAGGTAAGCCTTTATCACTCAGCCCCGTACCACCCTCCCCCCTTCTTGGTTTCCAATATCCTTTACATCTCTTTGTGCCTGTGTGAACCCATCGTTCAGCTCCTACTTGTTAGTGTGAACACATGGTGTTTGTTTTTCTACCCCTGAGATACTTCACTTAGAATAATGGTCTGCAGTTCCATCCAGGTCGCTTCAAACAACATTATTTCATTCTTTTTATGGCTGAGTAGTACTCCATTGTGTGTGTGTGTGTGTGTGTGTGTGTGTGTGTGTATCACATTTTCTTTAACTACCCATGAATTGACAGGCACTTAGGTTGATTCCACATATTTGCAATTGTGGATTGTGATATGATAAACATTCAAGTGCAGGTGTCTTTTTGATAAAAGGACATCTTTTCCTGGGATTGCTGGATCAAATGGTGAGTCTACATTTATTTCTTTGAGGAATCTCCATACTGTTTTCCATAGGGGTTGTACTAATTTGCCGACCTGCCAACAGTGTTTAAGTATTCATTTCTCTCTGCATCCATGCCAGCTTCTATTGTTTTTTTCACTCTTTAATAATGGCCATTTTGACAGGGGTACAGTGGCATCTCACTGTGGTTTTAATTTGCATTTCCCTGATAATTAATGATGTCAAGCATTTTTTCATATGTTTGTTGGCCATTTGTCGATCTTCTTTTAAAAAACTTTCATTCATGTCTTTTGCCCACTTTTTGATAGGGTTGTTTGTTTTTCCTTGATGATTTGTTGGAGTTATTTATAGATTCTGGATATTAGCCCTTTGTCAGGTGAATATTTTCTCCCATTCTGTAGGCTATTTACTCTGTTGATTATTTTCCTTGCTGTGCAGAAGTTTCTAATTAAGTCTCATTTATTTATTTTTGTTTTTGCTGTATTTGTCTTTGGCATCTCCGTCATAAATTCTTGCCTAGACCGATGTCTAGAAAAGTTTTTGCTATGTTTTCTTCTAGAATTTTTATGGTTTCATGCCTTACATTTAAGACTTTTATGCATCTTGAATTAATTTTTGTATACAGCAAGAGTTACGGGTCTTGTTTCATTCTTTTTCATGTGGTTATCCCATTTTCCCAGCAACATTAGTTGAATACAGCTTCCTTTCCTCAGTGTATGCTGTTGTCTTCTTTGTCAAAGATCAGTTGGTCATTGCTATATTGTTTTATTTCTGGATTCTCTATTCTGTGCTATTGATCTGTGACTCTACTTTTACATCAGTACATGCTGTTTGGTTTACTATAACCTTGTAGTACAATTTGAAGTCAGATAATGTGATGCCTCCAGATTTGTTCCTTTTGCTTAAGATTGCTTTGGATATATGGGCTCTTTTTGGTTCCAAATGTAGCTCAGAATTACTTTTTTCTAGATGTGTGAAATATGATTTTGGTATTTTGATGAGGATTATGTTGAATCTGTAGATCACTTTGGACAGTATGGACATTTTAAAAATGTTGCTTCTACCAATCCATGAGCATAGGATGTTTTTCCATGTGTTTCTTTCATCCATGATTTCTTTCATTGGTGTTTTGTAGTTGTCCTTGTAGAGATCTTTCACCTTCTTAGTTAAGTGTATTCCTAGGTATTTTATTTTCTTTGTAGCTATTGTAAATGGTATTGAGTCCTTGATTTGACTCTCAGCTTGACTGTTACTAGCGGATAGCAATGCTACTGATTCTTGTACATTGATTTTGTAACCTTAGACTTTGCTGAATTTCTTTATTGATACTAGGAGTCTTTTGGTGGATTCTTTAGGGTTTTCTAGGTACAAGATCATATTGTGAGCAGAACAAGACAAGGATGCCCACTGTCACCACTTCTATTCAACATAATACTAGAAATCCTAGCCAGAGCAATCAGGGAAGAGAAAGAAATAAAGGACATCCAAATCAGAAAAGAGGAACAAACTATTCCTGTTTGCCGACAATAGAATCTGATAATTTAGACATATGTTAGAAGCCCCAGAGTAACCAGCAAGAATGGTATGCAAAATATTTTTAAAAGTTTGAAACGTAGTTTAAATTGTTCAATATAAAATATCCACTTAAAAAGAAGAGAGAGCGTTGGAGAAAAGATTGGAAGAATTAGCACAAAAATGTTAAATGTGAGCACTTTGAAATTGTTTACTTTTCTGTTTTTAGCCTTTTTATAGTGAAATGTAATGTTTTAAAAGTTAAATTATTATAAAAATCAAAAGAGGAGAGATAGTGAAGAAGGAACAGAGGAACAAAGTAGTAACAAGAAATCTGAAAAACAAAAAGCAAAATAGAAAAGATAAATCTAACTATATCAATAATAACATTAAATGGGAATGGATTAAACAATCAAATCAAAAGGCTGAGATTGTTAGCATGGATAAATAAGATACAAGTATATGCTGTCTATAAGAAATCACTGTAGATTCTAAGACACAAATAGGTTGAAAGTGAAAAGATGGAAAAAGATATCAGATGCAAACAGTAACCAAAATAGAACTTGGAGTGGCTCCTACTAATATCAGAAAAAATTGACATAAGACAAAAAACTATTACTAGAGATAAAGAATGAAATTTTATAATAATAAAGGGTCAATCCATCAAGAAGACATAAGAATTATAAATATATATACATAACAACAGAGCTCTAAAGTACATGAAACAGAGAAATAGTTCAGTAGTAATAATTGGAGAGTTCAATACCCTACTTTAAATAACAGAGAGAATTGATCTATTGCATAACTGGACAGATCAGCATGGAAATAGAAGACTTGAATAACACTGTAAAATAGCTAGCCCTAACAGACATCTATCAAGCACTCCATCTGACAATAGCAGAACACAGTCTTCTGAAGTGAACATGAAACATTTTCCACAGTAGACCATATATAAAATAGGCTGTAAGACAAGCCTTTTGTGCTGCAAATTATACAATCAAGAAAGTGAAAATCCATCCTATAGAATGGGAGAACGTGTTTGTAAATCATGTATTTAATAAGGGACTTGTATGTAGGATATATTAATATAAAGAACTTTACAAACTAATAATAAAAAGCCAACCCAATTTAAAAATCAGCTAATGATTTGAGCAGGTATTCCTCCAAAGAAGATATACAAATGAAAAGATGCTCAATATCGTTAGTCATCAGGGAAATGAAAACCAAGACCACAATACGCTACCATTTCATACCCAATAAGATGGCTTTGATAATAATAAATATTAATAAGATGGAAAATAACAAGTGTTGGTAAAAATGTTGGGAAATTGGAACTCTCACACACTGCTGGTGGGAATGTAAAATGGTGCAGCTGATTTGGAAAACACTGTGAGAGTTCTTCAGAAGGCTAAACATAAAGTCGCCCTATGACAATTCACCTCTAGGTATAAAGGTATTAGCAATTTTATTCCAAGGTATATATCTAAGAGTATTAAAAACATATATCCACACAAAAACCAGAACATGAATGTTCATGGCTGCTTTATTAATATTTGCCCAAAGGCAGAAACAACCTGAATGTTCATGAACTGATGAATAGATAACGAAAGCGGTATGTCCATATATACCCATATAATGGAATATTACCCACCCACAAAAAGGAATGAAGTACTGATGCATATTGCAACATGGTTGAACCTTGAAAACGTTGCACTAAGTGAGAAAGTCAGTCATAAATGACCACATATTGCATGATTGCATTTATATGAAATGTCCAGAATAGGCCAATTCACAGACAGACAGTGGACTGGGTTCACAGGGGTTGCAGGAAGGGAAGGATATGGGAGGAGTGACTACTAAGGGTATAGAGTTTTATTTATGGGTGATGAAAATATTCTGGAATTAGATAGTGCTGATGGTTGCATAACTTTGTAAATACACTAAAAGTCACTGAATTATACACTTTAAATGGATGAACTTTATGTTATGTAAATTATATCTCAATAAAGGACACTTCCCCTTCTCCATATTCTTACCTCACCCTCTATTATTCTCATTTGTGAATGTCTTTCTAATTACATTTTAATAGCTGTGTTACCTGTGATAAACTCAAGTCTGTAGCCTGCTCTTTCTGTGTTGCCACTTTTTGAATGGATGTGAAGACTTTAGTAAAAACAATGAGCTGTTGCAGATACAGCATATAGCAGTTTTATCTATGTGAATCTATGAAAGACCAGTTTCATGGTCAGAGGGACTTACTGTAGAAAATGTGCTTCTTCCATTAGCATAAATTAGCTTTAGCATATCTTATCACTCTCAATTTTGATTTACATTTTGTAAAAGTTTGGTTTTTATCACCTTCCAGTCCCAAAGAGAATCTTTAATTTTTTTTCAGCTTTAGCAACCGCCTCTTGCTCAATCAAGGAATAAAAATGGAGTTTCAAAATATAATTACATTTGCTTCCAGCATTTGTGTACAGATGTAATTAGTGTAAGTCAATCAGGATTTCCTAGTATTTACAACTAGTTGTTAGTTGCCAGTTTTTATTTTGGCCTTGTGCGATACAATGAAGGACTAGTCCAATGTATCTATTAATAATTTCTAATTCTTGCTATGTTTCTTTGTTATGGCAGAACCTTAGGAAGGCTGATATACTTCGCTGTGCCTCGATTTCCTTATGTATCAGATGGAGATGATAACTCCTACCGTGCAATATTGTGAGGAGGATACAGTATGACAATTGATATGAGAGCTACTAAAATAAAACTCTGCACATAGATGGTGATAATGATGGTGGTGGCAACTTATGTTGTTACTCATTGCATATATATTACATGCCAGGCACTGTGCACAGCACCTGGATCCACTGTGTGCAACCTGTGGATTAGCTCACTTAATCCGTATAACAAACTAGTAGGTAGATATTGTGACTATCCCCATTTCATAGATGGGAAACTGTAGTTGCTCAATAAGTATGACTGTAGGTACTACGGTGGTGGTGTGTGACGAGTATTAGGCAAATTTTAGCTTCCTTCCTTTCCATAGGTATTTTTCCTCTCTTCATCCAAGTCAGTTGTAGGTGTTCAGAGACTACTCTATTTTTATATGTGTATAGAACACATGTTGGCAAACTGTGACTAGGACATTTAAAGAAAGTGGAACAGAGAGCCCCAGGAAGCCCAGCATTTGTTAGCCCCAAGAAAGATCTGTAGACCACTCTAGTCCTTATTAGACAGAATATTGTCCTTTTTAGCTTCCAAAATGTGCAGAAGGCAAGAATCACCACATTTCAGATGCATTATTTCCTCATTGCCTAAGAAATACGGGGAATAAAATATAGCTTTCCAGGGCTAAGAGAGAAAAAAAGAGAGAAAATCATAAGTTGTGGTATCTGGGCCAAGCTCTGTTGCTCACTGGTTGGCTAAGTCACTTAGCTTCTCGGCCTTCTTTTGCTCTGTCTGGAAATGGAGTTAATGAAAATCTCTACTTGGCAGGGATGTTAGGAAGATTAAACAAGATAGTGCTCAGTCACTCAGTATTCCCCCTTATCCTGATGTAGTTAAAAGTATCTGAAATTATTTTATTTAACTTTTTGTATGAGTGTTTCATGTACTCCCCCCGCACTCCAATGGAAGCTCCCTTAAGATAGCCAGGGACTTTGTCCAACTTGTTTAATACTGTATCCCCAGCCTATGGTGTCTTGCTATTGTAGGTAGTGAATATGACTGTAATGACAGAATGGATGATAATGAATGTGAATGCATTTTTAATTTATGAGATGTTGTACATATTATTTGTTGTTAAAACTCTTAAATGAAAGATCCTCTAACCTCCTTATTTTATAGATATTAGAAGGCATTTTGGTGTATTATAAACAGTTCAAATTACAGCCCTGCTACTTTCTAGCTCCTCCATTTTAGACAAGTTACTTAACCTCCCTGAGCTTCCCTTGACTCATCTGTTTGCCTCACAGAGTCATTGTGCAGATGCCACAGGATAAGTGTATGTGAGTTTCATAAGATGAAAAAACTGAGGGTCAGGGAAAAAAGTGAGTGATCCAAGGCCACGCAGTGGGTTAGTGTCAAAATTTATAATGAAATCTCAGGCTCCCAACTTCTAGTCCAGTATACTAAGGCAGATGGAAGAGCAGAACAGTGGAGGAGAGTAGGCACTGACCAGGGATAAGCGAAAGCAGCCTCCCTCTGGCTGCAACTTGTCTCGTCATAATGGCAAAGAGGAACTCGGAAAGTACTATGCCAGAGACCACATGATCACTTTGCAGAATGGAAAGAGCTTGTTTATCAAGTTGAACAATTTATCTGTGTTTATCTAACAATGACAGTTCCACCAGTCTCTTAGCACTTCACTTTTACCTAGTTCAAAAAGATGCCAAGTATGACACATTTTCCTTCTCAGGTTTTATCCTAGATTACATTTTGTTCACCCCTGTGTTTATCTGTAATATAGAGTGTAAGGTAAGGTAGGGGTATGGCGAGTGGCTATTCTCCATTTCTACCAAGGACAGAGTAAAAAAGTAATCTAAAGGATTTGGGTTAGATATGAGGAAGAACTTCATAACTGAAACATGAAAGATACTGTGATCAAATGGATATTGTGAAATCTTTGGCATTTTTTGAGAAAACAAAGTGAGGTTTTCATTTGTCTGATATAGTTTAGTAGTGTCTTGATTTAGGACTCAAAAATTGTTCACGGTCCATCTTGGTCTTCAAATTAAGATGCTCTTTGAGAGGTAGCATGGCTGTTTTCAAACTCTCTTCTGTGGCTTAAGAGTGAGGGGAGGAGGAAAGAAACAGGAAGAAGAGTTGAGGGAAAGGTGCCCAGGAAGTGTCAGGACTAGACACCAGAAATTCATCAATGAAGGCCACATAGTGGACGGGAACCGGACACATACATGGATTCGTTGTGATTTAGGTGCTTTGAAATTGGAGGCACAATCATATTCTATCTAGGGATACTGAGTCAGGAAGGGATTCATGGAATAGATGGTGGCCTTTTAGGCTCAGACCTGAATTATGAGATGATGTTGCAAAGCAGATAGATGGTTGGGGGCAAGGTGAAGCCATTCAAATTGGAAGGAGCAGCAGGGTAAGCAAAGGTGCACAGGAATGGAATAGCAGGTGAGACTGGAGAACTGCAACAGGTTGGTACCACTGGAAGGTTATATGGAAAAGGTTGTAGGGGTGGTGAGATAAGGAGCTAGAAATAAGCTTTGCACACCCTGCTAGTGCTTTGACTATGTATTCTGTAAGCCAAGAGGTTTTCACTTGGTTATTCAATAAAATTACAGATCCTCAGGTCTCACTTGTACTTTCAGATTCAGAAGAGCCCAAACTAAGTCAGGGTGGTCTTAGTACTCCATATTGCTAATTCACTCTTCAGGGGATTCTAACTCATCAGTGAAAGCTGTTAGGGAGAGGAGATAGATACAGAAGCACATGTTTTAGATAGAATTTGTCTGAGGTCCTCTGTAATTTATGGACTGGAGAGGATCCAGTAGGAAGCAGAAAAACTTCAATAAGACAGTTTCAGTTATTTTGAAGACAGGTTGTGTGTGTGTGTGTGTGTGTGTGTGTGTGTGTGTGTGTGTAGAGAGGAACTACTTAGGCAGTAAAATTAACAGATATTAGTCACTGATTGACTGATTGGATGGCAGTGGTAGGTGGGGTACATTAAGGAAGTGTATTACATTAAGTCCAGAATGACTCATAGTTTTCTGTTTTGAGTCATTGTGGATTGCCATCTGATGTGAGAAACTATATACTCTAATTGTTGATCCTGGAGTCAGAGAGACTTGAGTTAAAATCTTGAAGCCATCATTTACTGTCTATGGATCTTATGCAGAACACTTAAGGTTTTTGGACCTCAGTTCTCCTATAAAATTAGGATAATGATGTATACCTCATGCATTTGTTGCAAAGATTAAATGAGACTAACATATGTAGACTGTAATATAGTAGCTGTGACATACAGGTGCCCAGTAAACATCAGCTGTTATTATTGTGCTATATGTTGTGATGTGTATTGGAGTGAGATGGTGTACTTAGTTTCTGCCAATGACTGCTTTCCCCACAATCAAAATCAGTCTCTTATGTTGGGAATAGGGCACTTTGCAAGTGTGAAGGTTAATACCTGGCCTTGTTTTGCCTTGGGCCAGGCCTCGCTGTACATCTGTTTAAAAGATCAAGATAAGCTCTGTTCCTGCTGATTATCTCAATGAGGCTGTTTTTCTAGCTTCTGTGGGTTCTTTGGGCCAACATGAAAGGTCTAACCTTGGTTTTCTGGTGTGGATTGAGCTTGGAATCTCATCAGCACTTCATTGATACCCAAGTTGTGTCTGCTGACATGGTGCTATCTTCCTTCTTTGGGTTTCTGAAGCCCTCGGACACTTAGCTCAACATTTTTCACATTTCTTAAGCTACATCATCTGTTTTCCCTGCCTCAGACAAAGTCACAAAAGGACTTTAAAGATAGGGTGAGTTTTTTCCTAGTGTTTTTATAAGTTTTGGGTAAGGGTGAATGGTGGCTGCTGCTTTTCTGTCTTAACCAGTAGTGTCTGACAGCGGATGACTGCAGAGCTCACTGGACTAGGAGTCAGATGCCCTAGACTCTAGTCCCAAGGTGAAGCGGAGGTGAGTTGGAGAAAAGAGAGAGAAATTGCCATTTATTTTGAGTGTGCCAGGCCACTTCCCTTGTATTGTCTTATGCATTTGTCACAATACACTTTTGAGGCTAGAATGTTACTTTCCTTCTTTTGTAGGAAACTGATGAGTGGTGAGGTTAAGTTCATCCTGCCTGTGCCCAGCATTAACATGGCTAGTGGTCAGTAATAGTGGGATTTGAACTCAAGTTTCTCTGCCCCAAAGCATTTGCTTTTCCTCTTGTGCCACTGCAACTTACTATAAAATACATTTAACTCTGAGTCTCTTTTGCCTCAACTGAGAAATGGGGATCTGAAACCCTTACTGTGAATGACAGTGAGTCTCCTCAGATCAGACTTAGGATAGGAGACAAGGATATTTGTATTTTTGGCCCCAAGTGTATTATAAGTGATTCTTACAGTGTCTAGCACATAGTAGGGTGCTCAGTAAATATTTGATGATCTCTTTCCAGTGACAGGATAATTTCATAATGGATGAGATCCATTTTGGTGGCTGCTATACTGTTTAATGCTTTTACATCTTTTAAAAGGATTCTGGAGTATAGCTGAATGACTGTTTGATGATAGTTGTTATATAGATTTTTCACAGGTTGTCCATTCCAGATTCTAAGCCCTAGCAGAATCAAATATGCAAAATACAACTAGAAATACTGTTCTACAACAGAACTATGGCATGGAAATCATAACACCTGGGTTCTGAGTTTCAGAGTTGCTTTTGAATAACTGTTTCTCCTGCTCAATTCTCCTTACCTCTGGGCTTGAAATTTTCCCATGAACAATGATGACGGAGCTGGGCTAGTTCAGTGAAGTTCAGCCCTAACAGTACATTAAAATCATTTGGGGAGCTTTGAAAAAAATGAATGCTCAGTCCACACCCCATTTCAACTAGAATAGGGAATGCCAGGAGGGCCATTGGCATTTTAAGAAAGCTCCCTCATGAGTTATTTGCATAGCCAAAGGTGAGAAACACTGGACTAGATGATGTCTAAGGGTCATCCATATTTGACAGTCAACAAGAGACAATGCTATATAGTGTGGTGGATAAAGTATGGGCTTTGGAGTTAGCCAGGCATGTATTCAAATCCTAGCTCTTACTCGTAGTGTGATCTTGAAGAAATCACTCAATGCCTCTGTACCTCTGGCTCTTCATTTGTAAAATGGAGAAACACTACTATGTACCTTGCAGTAACAGTTGCGGGGATTAGCACCTTTGCCAATGCTTAGGACATAGTAAGCCCTCAGTAAATAGCCTCTCTAGTATCAGAAGTTCAAATGGAGGATGTTCGGAAAAATATTGGTTCAGTAAGATTTAACAGATAATTAAAATCAAGTTGTTTTTTTCATTTCCTGTTTCCTTGGCAATGGATTCCAGAAACAGAAAATGTGGAAACAGCTCTGAGCCCTAAGATTTGATGACACTGCAGAAAGCAATCTGGCTAGTTCTTCCGTGGCCAATTGGCTATGATGGCTAGGAGGCCATTGGAAAAATTTTGGCTCACAGAAGACAGCAAATGTGCCCTGGGAAATGCAAAGACATGACAGTAATAAGGATTTGTCTGTTCAGCCTCATTTCTGAGAGTGATTCCAAGAGAAAAAGACAGATTTGTAATGTTGGTGGGATACACTGATGAAAACATTCTTGCTACCACCCCTTCAGCTGTCTTGGCATGTTTGTCAGTGATGTAAGCTACAGAAAATGGAAATCGCTAGTAGGGCTATAACTGCCTAATGCATAGTGGAAAGTAATTGTTCTATTCATATTTGTGTGTTATACAAAGCTGTATCTATATGTCAGGTTTGAGACTTAAGTATGCATTGGAGCCATGGACACCCCATTTGGTCTCTTAAATTGATTTCAGAGTAAATATTTGATGAATATGTAAGATGTCTAGCATGATCAGTAATAGGACTGAGTACATGTTGGGCATTACCCCCTAATACCTGCAAACAAAATGTATTTTATCTTCGTATAGTAATCACCATCTTGACCATTTTTACAGCATTTTTTCTTGCTACACTTTGCATTAACCATTTGTGTGCTTGTTTTAGTCCCAAACAGGCCTTGAAGCTCCTTGATGAAAAAGGAGCTGTGTCTTTCTCATCTTTATACCCATAATTTAGCATCACCTTTCCTTTATAATGTATGAATTATTTAATGAAGGAATTAATGGGTGACTGAATAAATGAAGAGTATAAATAATCTCTCTTCTCTCTTCCTTTATCATGGGGATTAGTGTGTATTTATCGGGGGGATGATTTTTGTATCACATTAAATATAACCTGACTTGGAAGGTAAGACTTACAGAATGGTGGAGTGAGGACCTCCATAAATCTATCCTTTCATAAAAGCAATGAAAACACTAGCGAAAATTATAAAAATTAATTTTTCCTGAACTCTGTAAAGGAAACAAAGGCTCGCAACAATCTGAGGAGCACTTATTCAAGAAAAACTGCTCTAAGTCCTCTGATCACAATGGAAATAATTAGAAATTAGTAACAGAAGGAGATTTTGGAAATTCACAAACTTGTGGAATTAAACAACATGCTTATAAATAAACAGTGGGTCAAAGAAAAAAAGTGAAAGGGAAATGAGGAAATACTTTGAGATGAATGAAAATGAAAATACATCTTACCAAAATTTATGGGATACAGTTAAGCTAAAGGGAAATTTATAGCTTAAAGGGAAATTTATAGCTATAAATGCATGTATTAACAAAGACAAAAGATCTCAAGTTAATAACCTAGCCTTCCACCTTAGGAAACTAGAAAACAGAGAGCAAATCAAAAACAAAAAAAGCAGTAAGAATGTTTAATAAAAGATTAGAGAGGAAATAAATGAAATATAGAGTAGAAAAATATTAGAATCGATGAAATAAAAAATCAGTTCTTTGAAAATATCAGCAAAATTGACAATCCTTTAGTCAGATTTACTAAGGACAAAAGAGAGGAAACTCAAATTACCAAAATAAACAATGAAAGTGGGGACATCACTGCCTATCTTAGAAAATGTTTTAAAGGATCAAAAGGGAATACTATGAAGAACTGCATGCCAAAAAATTAGATAAACCTATATGACATGGACAAATACCCAGAGAGACACAAACTTTCTAAAGTGACTCATGAAGAAAGAAAATATATGAATAGGCCTATAACAAGTAAAGAGAGTAGATTAGTAATTCTTTAAGAAATTACTCACAAAGAAAAGCCCAGGTCCAGATGTCTTCACGGGTGAACTCCATCAAACATTTAAAAAGGTTTTCATACAAATCCTTCACAAGTTCTTTCAAAAAATAGAAGAGGCAGGAACAGGTCAATGTTATCCTGTTAACAAAACCAAAGATACGACACAATAAGAAAACTACAGATCAATATCACTTTTGAATGTATTAATAGATAAATTAAAAACAAAAACTCAACAAAATACTAGCAAACCAAATTCAACAACAAATGCTAATAAAAAGGATTATAAACAGTGACCAAGTGGGATTTATCTCAGGAATACAAGGTTGGTTTAACATCTGAAAATCAGCTAATATAATATACCATATTAGTATAATAAAGGACAATAATGCCATGATCATCTCAATAGATACAGAAAAAAACATTTGGCAAAACCCAACACTTTTATCATGACTAAAACATTAAAAAAAAACTAGGAAGAAGAGGGAACTTTTTTAACCTAATAGTGGACATCTGTGAAAAACTTACAGCTAACATCATACTTAATAGTGCACTACTAAAGTTTTTTCCTATAAGAACAGGAACAAGATAAGAATGTTGTCTCACCATTTCTATTTACTATTGTACTGGAGGTTCAAAACAAGGCAATTAGGGAAGAAAAAGAAGTAAAAGACATCCAGATTAGAAAAGAAGTAGAATTATCTATATTCACAGATAATCTTATATATAGAAAATCCTAAGAAATCCACAGATTATTAGAACTAATAAACAGGTTCAGCAAAGTTGCAGATTGATGTGCAAAAATCAATTATATTTCTATACACTGGCAATGAACAATCTGAAAATGAAATTAAGAAATCAATTCATTCACAATATCATCAAAGTACCAGAATACTTACAAATAAATTTAATAAGTACAAGACTGAAAACTACAAAACATTGTGGAAAAGAATTTATGATCTAAATAAATAGAAAAATATCCCATGTTTATGTACCAGAAGACTTAATATTAAGACAGCAGTACTCCTTAAAGATTGAAGGAAATCCCTATCAAAATCCTAGCTAACTTTGTAGTGGGAAATAAAAAGCTAACCCTAAAATTGTTATTAACATACAAGGAACCTAGAATAGTCAAAATCATCTTGAGAAAGAAGAATAGAGTTGGAGGACTCACACTTCCTGATTCCAAACCTTATTAGAGTGTGTGATATTGACATAAACATGCTAAGTGAAATAAGCAAGTTATAGATCAATAGAATATAATTGAGGATACAAAAATAAACCTTTACATTTATGGTCCATTGATTTTCAACAATGTTGCCAAAACTATTCAAGGGGGGAAAAATAATCTTTTCAACAATGGAACAAAACAAAAATCTTCTGAGATTTATCATCTTAGCTCTAGCACTTAGGTCTATGATATATTTTGGTATCATTTTTGTGTAGGTTTGAAGTGGTCCAACTTCATTTACTTACATGTGGATATCCAGTTGTTCACCACTGTATCCCCAGAACCTAGAATGGTGCCTGATATGTGATAGGAGCTTAATAAATATTTTTAAATAAATGCATAAATAAATCCTTTTTCCTCATATCATCGCCCCCAGCCTCACCTCAGAGGTAACAACTATCCTATATGTTGGGTTTATCATTCCCTCACATTTTGATGGGTTTTCATATATACATTCCCAACTAACATATTGTTTGCTTTTGCTTCTTTTTTAACTTTATGTGATAGAATCATATTGTACGTATGCTATTATGAATTATGTCTTCTATACAACATTTGCATGCCACATTCAACTATGTGTAGCTCTGTTCCATTTCTTGTTATTGCTGAATTGTATTTTATTGCATGAGTGTGCCATAATTTATTCATTCTTTCTCCTGTCAGTGGATGTTTATTATTTCTGATTTTATAAACAGAACTGCTATCACCTGTATATGCCTTTATTCACACATGTGAATAAGTTTCTCTGGAATATAAACCAGGGAGAGAAACTGCAGTTAGAATGTTCATTTCCAATACCCAAAGGTCAGTCCATGAGTCAGAACTGCAGTGTGCCCTCTGTCCACACTAGGTCGGAATCAGTGAGAGTGCTATCGAAAATATTTCACCAGAGAGGTGGAGGAGAAAGGGAGACTGGTCTGGTGAGGCCAAGAGTTATTATCTCAGGCCTCTAGTCAAAGTGGGTTGTGATTAGTAAAAGTGCAGATTCTGAAATCTCCTTCATTATTTCTCTTCCTCCACTTCCTCCATCATAGCTATTTTTGTGCAAGCTGCACTTTAGTAAACTCATATATAATAAACAAAATGTTGATGAGTTTTTTCAGTCATTCATTGATTGTAAATTTGACTAATTAAATTAAACAATTTTAATTGTATGTTAACTTTTCAGATGGATTAAAATTTCTATGTCTTTAAAAAAGTGTTTTATTATTAAGAACACTTAACATGATATCTGCCCCCATGACAAAATTTTGAGTGCACAATACTGTATTGTTAACTATAGACACAATGTTGCACAGCAGATCTCTAGAAGTTATTCATTTTCCTTAACTGAAACTTTATACCCACTGAACAGCAACTCCTCATTTCTGTTTATTAAAAGCCCTTTACAAAGACCTCTTATTTACTTTCTGCTTGTTTCCAATTTGTTTATCTGATATTTATTTCATAACCATATCATAATTATCATTTATCATCATCTGATTTACCCATACATATCTTTGTGTCTTTCAAAAAATAATCCTTTCTTTGAGGTGCTCCCTCATCTGTAGCGGTCTGCACTCTACTTATTATATCATTTGCTATGTTACTTTATAGTTGTTTACTTTCTATTTTTCTTCTCTACTAGGTGGTAGTTGCTTAGGGGCAAGGACAGTACCTCAATCATCACTATATCCCCAGCACCTATTCCTACACCTGGTCCACAGGGGTAGGTGCTAAGAGTTGAGTTGAACCAATCTACTTTATCTCAACCTTCATTTTCATAACATGGTTTGTCAGTGATTAAGATTGACACTTTCAATTCAGACTTACCTAGGATGGAATCTTGGAATTTCCAATCACTAGATGTGTGATCTTGGACAAGTTTACTCAATTGTTCTGAGCATCAGTTTCCTCTTCTGCAATATAAGGATGATACAGAGCTACTTGGCAGGGTTATTAGGAAAATTAAGGCCAGGCGCAGTCATTCACGCCTATAATCCTAGCACTCTGGGAGGCCGAGGCGGGTGGATCACTCAAGGTCAGGAGTTTGAGACCAGCCTGAGCAAGAGTGAGACCCCGTCTCTACTAAAAATAGAAAGAAATTAGCTGGAAAACTAAAAAATCTATATATAAAAAAAGCCGGGCATGGTGGCACATGCCTGTAGTCCCAGCTACTCGGGAGGCTGAGGCAGAAAGATTGCCTGAGCCCAGGAGTTTGAGGTTGCTGTGAGCTAGGCTGACGCCACGGCACTCTAGCCCGGGCAACAGAGTGAGACTCTGTCTCAAAAAAAGAAAAGAAAAGAAAAGAAAATTAAATGAGGTGGTGTATGTGAAATGGTCTGGCACATAGAGTTCCTGAATATATGTCTTTCTCTGATTTTATTTGAACTGTTTGCACTAGTTACAGAAGTCAGAAAAGGGGGGAGAAGAGGAAGACCCTTGCGAAGAATTTCTGCTGCTTCTCCTTGTTTCAGGACTGAGGATGCGGTCACCCAAGGAAATGATAATTTTAACCAAAAGAATGCCATTCTTAGCATTTAGCAGAATTGTATATTGGAAGCCAGCTCCCTTCCTGTGGAGCTTATAGCGCTGCTAGCCTTGATTTGGTGGACAGACTCCTACTGGCTTTCCGGTTAGGGTAGGAGATGGAAAGCTTGTGGAGAGAAAAGATAGGCCACTGCAGCCAGCCACTGGGTTTGCATATCAGCAGAACTTTTCAAGTGCTTTCTGTTGTACTTGGGACTTGAATAAAGGCTGATATTTGAGTCTTGAAGATAAAGTGCTTGTAAAGTGTTGCCTGAGTGAAAGCTTCCTTTGCTCTTGCCCTGCCAGGGCTGCTCACTTGGGGTTGAGGGAAGGATATAACCTTTCATGCTTTCTTGGATTCTCATGACTGGGCTGACCATGATAAGCAAAGGGCCACTGGTAGAAAGTAAGCATGAGTAGCAAGAAGACAATGGGGTAGTGGAAACTGTGTTGGACTTAAAGAGTCTTTGGAGTCAGATAGTCCTGGGCTTGATGTCCAATTGTCCTGGACTTCTCTCGGAGTCTTACTTTTTTCATCTGTACAATGGATATATTTAGAAGATAAGCGTGTCTCACAGAGTTGTTGTGAGGTGTTGAAATCACCCAGCACAACAAACAGGCCCCCATCATGGCTTATTTCCCTTTTCTCTTTAGTAAGGAAGAATAAAATATAGCAGTTGCATCCCTGTGGATGAGGGTGTAGGTTATTGTCATCTATCTGAGGCAGATTAACCCAGGATATCACTTAAGTTTTGTTTAATGCTTAGGCATAGGACATAGGAAAGTCAAAAGTTGACCTTCGAGTCATAAGAACCATGTTCCATTTGTTCAAACTTGAATCAATTACCTAATTGGTTAATAGGAAACATAATTACCCTTCCATGAAGGTTTTAGGATTGGCTTTCTGGCCCTTCCCCTTCACATCCATCTGGAAGAACTCAGGCATACATCTTTTGGGAGACAAACAAACAGACAAGGTGACCTCTGAAACTCCGTCCTTGCCCAAGAAACAGATGAGTCTTTTAATGGCTACGTGTTGTTGAAGATAGCCTAAAAGATGTCCAGCATCACTGTGAATCATTTCTCAACAAGTGTCAAATATAGGGATTCTGCTACTTTATGTTGTAGAATGGTGGTGAGGGGATGTCCATGTGATCTAGAGAGACTCCTAAGGAAAGGGAGGGAATGGGGACAAAAGACCAATGAAGACTGGTTTAATAGTACGAATCACGACCCTGCACTTGTGTATTCGTTCCAAGGGCCTTTTATCCCATATATTATTTCTAATATTTCTGCCACCCACTGACATGTGTTGCATTGCTTTTTTTGTCTTTCCAGTTTGGAGACTGCCAGGGACCACGTTTTGCCTATTGACTATTACTTTCCACCCCAGAAGACCTGCCTGATCTGTGGGGATGAAGCTTCTGGCTGTCACTATGGAGCTCTCACTTGTGGAAGCTGCAAGGTCTTCTTCAAAAGAGCTGCTGAAGGTAAAGGGTCTTGCACATTCCCTTCTATTTCCCTTTCTCCTTTATTTTCCAGAGAGAAACATCAACCTTCCAGGGCCCAGGATTTTATCATTTCAGAGACAAGGTCATTGGCAGGGCCCTGTTAAAGAACCTGTGAGCCCAAAGAAGCAAATTTTCAGACTTGCTGGGCCCCTGGCTTCAGCAGCTTTGGTTGTATAGGCAATGTAGGCAGTGAAGGTGGTCCCAGCTGGTGCTTGGGGCTCAGTGAGTCCTGGAAATGAAAGACAATTAATGATTTGAAAAGATTTAATTTTCTTCCTGCTTTTTTCCACTCTGCTGCCTAGTGAGGGGAAAAATTGTCCTTATTAGAGAGGTTAGAAGTGGAGAAACCCCAACTGAGTCCCCAGCCTCTTCTGTGTGATGAATATGAGACTGTTCCTTAGCAAAGTCTTCCTGGCCTCAGCACCAGAGGGAAGTGTTCTCACTGTTCATCAGACCATCAGTCACTGCACCTGCTCCCTTCTGCTTCGGCCTCCTTGGCCCTGTCTTTGCATTAATAGTTCCCAGGCAGGTAAGAACCCAGAGTGAAGAAACACTTTTATTTTCCTCTCCAATGACCTGCCCTCAGGGCCTGCCCATTGGTCCAGAACCTTAAGCTAAGTAGCATCTTATATCTGGCTAAGTGGGCTCAAGCCCTGGTTCCTTATTCTTATTTAGATTAGAACAACTCATGTCTGCTCAGCCCCCAGAGATGCTCAGCCTACACTCTACAGTAGGAACTCCTATTCCAGATGTCTTATACATGTTAGTCTCTCCTTCCTTCCTAACCACCCTGGGCTTAAGCCTCCTATTCATCCACTTTACTCCCCACCCTGTACTGAAGGCTTCCTTCTCAAAGAGACATTGTGAATAGCCCCTAGACAGAGATACTCTACTCTGGAACCGAACCTAGTTGTTAAACACCAGCATCCACCCCATCCCCATTTTCCACAAGGGAGGTACTTCTTGCCAAAGCCGTTTTCCTTCCCTCTCACTGGCCTGGAAGTGTTAAGTTCCAAGACAGAACAAAAACAGAGAACCTTTTATTGCTTGAGGGCTACAAACCCGGAGGACAGTCTTAAAAGATAGGAACGTAGGGCCACATCATTCGCCAGGAATGTGCTGAGACTCACCAGAAGATGGCAGAAACACCAGAGAGTTTGTGGCAAAAACGTAGAAAATGGGTGTCCTTTAACTGGCCTCCTCATTGATAGCCAATCATAATGATGAGTGTAGTTTCATCATTTTGGCTGGGCAGCAGGAATACCTATGAAACAGAAAGCCGTCCTGATGTTTTATTCTGGTCCCCTAAGCAGTAAGGAGGCAACTAGCATTTGGTATCACGGAAAACATACTGCATGTTCCACTCATACCCCCAAGTGACCCATTGCTACTGTTCATGCCAGGCTAGTATGAAGTCTACGGCCTCAGTACCTGGGTCTAGGCAGTTTGGAAAGAGCCTGAGAGCAGTGCCTTCCTTTCTTCAAAGTACTCACTAAAGGATGGCTGTCAGAAAAGGAAGTAAGGAGCAGCTCCAGGGACTTAAGATCACCCCATCTTCCCCAGTCAGACCCTGCCCCATACCCTATAGTCCAGCAGGCCCTGTCTGTAAAGCAAGGAATGAACCTCAGCACTCATCTAGAGCTAGTGTGTCAGCAAGCCCAGGCACCACAGGCCATATCAGATGGGAAAAGAGTTCAAGTTAGCAAGTGAGCAAGTAAATTCAATACTCAGATAGATTATACCTGATGCTGCCTCTGGGTTTTACAAATGTGGATCAGCAAATTTATGTTTGCAGAAAATGGGAAATGATCAACCACATTGTGAAAGGGAAGATTTTGCTGTCATATCATACATCCTATATGGGAGCTTTCTGCAGAAGTTAGGGCTGAAGGAGGGAGGAAAGCAGGCAGCAGGGCAACTGGCAGGGCTGCGTGGGAGGAGCTCTGCAATGACATGCATTTGAGAAAAGAGAAGAGAAGAGATGGCAGGGGGAGGGAGTCACGCTACTTACAGAGCAGACAGAAATCCACCAAAGTCTTGAAATGTTCCAGACCCTAGAGTCACTTAAGTTAGGGAATCTCAGTGATATTTTCTTTGAGAGAATCAGTTTCTGTGGGCTCATGGGGCCAAATGCTCTTGATTGCTTAAAGTGGATTCCTTGCAAAGCCATGAAGAGGGAACCTTCTGAGCCCCTTGCTTACTTTGGAATATGGACTCCAGATTCTAGTCTTGAGCCCTTTTAGGGCAGGAGAAGGCAGTTTAGGAAATACACACACACACACACACACACACACACACAAGCAAAAACAATTATCAATGTTTTCTTTCTCCTCCCATCTGTAACGCTGGGTAGCTTGATTTTACTGCCATCATTATCCCTATTTGAAGGCAGAAGACTGTCTTATTATTACCCGAAGAAAACATTTATTGATTTGGGGTTTTTTTTCCATTTTTACAATGCATCTTTATCGCCCAAATGGCCTTTCTGAAGATGGTTCTGAATCTGCCTTGTTGAAATTTGGAATCACACCTGTGTTGGACAGAGTAGGAGCACAAATCTTTCTTTCCCTCATTTGTCTGTTGTCAGTTAACTCACACTGAGTATTCAGAATGTTGATTATCACTTTATTCATAGTTTCAGAAATATCTAGATTGGGCACAAGTACAAGATTTAATAGCCTGACATGTAAATCAGAAATCTATTTCTAGCGTTGGTGGTTCATAAAGCATGAGGCTTTAATGCTATCATTGGTGCAGGGCTCAGCACAGAGTCAATTGTAATCTGGCCGGGTTTCCTTGTGGAGGAGGAAGGGTAGGATAGAGCCCCACATTTTCTCATTGTCAGTAATGTTAAGGGGTTAGAGTGAGGGTGAGGCTGGGCAAGGAAGAGTCTGCATCTTTTTCAGCAAAAAAGTAATGGTAGTAGCTGTGGAGGTAAAAATCACTAAAATCTGGTTGAGGGGAAGTTAGTGAAAGAGTGTATATGTGTGTGTGTGTGTGTGTGTGTGTGTGTGTGTGTGTGTGTGAGAGAGAGAGAGAGAGAGAGAGAGAGATTGAAGAGATGATCTATGTGTTAGAAACAAGCACGAGGAGAAACAGCTGGCTTGAGGGATGTGTAAGATGAGTGGGAAGGTGAAGGGGATGTTGGATGCTACCTAAGAGGCCAGGAAGTCAAAGGAAAGCAATGCCCATACATAGGGGTAAAGGCTTAGACAGATTTAGTTGTTCAGCCTTAGATTAGAAATTTTGCCCTTTGGGCCTCAGTTTTCCCTGTTTATAAAATAGGGGAGTTGACTAGATGTTTCTAAAATGCCGTTCCAGCTGAGACTTTTTGAGACAGTTCTACAAATTACAGATATCATCACCATTATTTCAGCAAACACACATGCATTTATACCTGTATGCACTTTTGGTTTTGCCTTACTAGAAGATGACAAATTCCAGATCCTAATCAATTAAAAATCAATCTTCAGATGGGGAGAGAGCTAGTTGAGAGAGTGCACTAGGGATGACCTGGGTTAAAACCTAGAACTCTGAGATTCTCCTTGGTCACTATGGCTGGGTAACTTCCTTTCTTTTCCATTTTCTCATCTGGAAAATCAGGATATGAATCCCCATTTCTACCTCATCGTGTTTCAAAGAGGGTTAATTAATCCATCATGTGCATTATGTGCTCAAGAATTTACTATTTTTCAGACATTTTCTAGTAAAACATTGGAGATTGTATGTCCATTTGTTTTGTACACATGGAGCACTGTTTGGTACACATCATAAAATTGAAACTGTAGTTTACATTCTGAACTCAAAGAATTACACCATCCTCACTGATGTTTACAATAGGTCCCGATTTAGTTTCCTTGGCAAATTTTATATAAGTGTGGCTTTGATTCTCTCGCCCTAGGATTTTGTGAGGGAAGAAATGTAAGCGAACCCTCATTGAACTCCTGTCCTTTAAATCCATTCTTTCCCACCTCAGCTCATGTGGAATTGAATGTTACCTCTTGCTTGGAGTCTTCCAGAGAGTTTTTGGTGCATGTCAGTGTCCTCTTCACTCCCTGACTTTTTGAGTAAGATTTCCCAGGGGCAAATTAACTCTGCTAGGACAGTCTGCTTGCAGCTTCAACAAAGCCTTGATCAGGTGTCTTTGGCCAAGGAGTTGATTGATCCAGACTTTGCGACTCCTAGAGATCTTTTCACAAAGCTCCTCTTATCTTTCTGTCTCTGGTTTCCTTAAATGTGTCATCCAGACTTTAGATTAGGGGTTGGCAAACTTTTTTTGTAAGGGGTCAGGTAGTAAATATTTTAGGCTTTGCAGATCATATGTTCTCCATTTCGACTACTCAACTCTGCCTTTGTGGCATGAAAGCAGCCACAGATAATATGTAAACTAATGGGTGTGGCTATGCTCCAGTAAAACTTTATGGGCACTAAAATTTGAATTTTATTTAATTTTCCCATTCTATTAAATGCTATTTTTCTTTTGTATGTCTAGTAGAATTCAGCTGTGAATCCATCTGGCCCGGGGCTTTTTTTGTTGGGAGATTTTTTTTTATTACTGTTTCAGTCTCGCTACTCATTATTGGTCTGTTCAAGATTTCTATTTCTTCCTGATTCAGGATTGGGTGGTTGTGTGTTTCTAAGAATTTATCCGTTTCCTCTAGGTTTTCTAGTTTGTGTAGAGGTTTTCATAGTAGGCACAGATGATATTTTGTATTTCTATAGTATGAGTTGTAATGTCTCCTTTTTCATTTCTGATTGAGCTTATATGAGTCCTTTCTCTTCCATTTCTGGTTAATCTGGCTAGTGGACTATCAATTCTATTTGTCTTTTCAAAGAACCAACTTTTTGTTTTGTTGATCCTTTGTATTGTTTCTTTGGTTTCCATTTTATTTAGTTCTGCTCTGAGCTTTGTTATTTCTTTCCTTCTGCTAGCTTTGGGTTCAGTTTGTTCTTCTTTTTCTACTAATAGTTCCTTGAGGTATGACATTAGATTGTTAATTTGTGGTCTTTCTGTCTTTTTGATGTAAGCATTTAAGGCTATGAACTTTCCTCTTAGCACTGCTTTTTCTGTGTCCCATAGATTTTGGAAGCTTGTATTGCCTTTGCCATTCACTTTGAAAAATTTTTTTATTTCCTTCTTGATTTCATCAATAACCCAAGGATTGTTCAGAAGCAGGTTGTTTAATTTCCATGTATTTGTGTAGTTTTTAGAGTTCCTCTTGGAATTGATTTCTAGTTTCATTCCACTGTAGTCTGAGAAGACACATGTTATGAATACGAGTTTTGTAAATTTGCTGAGACTTGTTTTGTATCCTAACATATGATCTGTCTTAGAAAATGTCCCATGTGCTGATGAGAAGAATGTATATTCTGCAGTTTTGGGGTAGAATGTTCTGTAATTGTCTGTTAGGTCCATTTTTTCTAGAGCCCCATTTAAGTACAGAGTTTCTTTGTTGCTCTTCTGCCTCGATGATCTGTCTAGCTCTGTAAGTGCAGTGTTAAAGGCCCTGGCTATTATGGTGTTGCTGTTTATTTCTTTCCTTAGACATAGTAGAATTTGCTTTATGAATCTGGGAGCTCCAATGTTAGGTGCCTATATATTTAAGCTTGTTATATTTTCTTGTTAAATTAATCTCTTTATCATTATGTAAAGATCCTCTTTGTCTTTTTTTTACTGTTTGTGATTTAAAGTCTATTTTGAGAATAGCTACTCCTGCTTGCTTTCAGTTTCCATTTGCACAGAATATTTATTTCCACTCCTTTACTTTTAGTTTATGAGAATCTTTGTGAGTTAAATGGGTTTCTTGGAGGCAGTGTATATTTGGCTTCTGTTTTTTTAATCCATTCAGCCAATCGGCATCTTTTAAGAGGGGCATTAAGACCGTTCACACTCAATGTTAGTATTGGTATGTGAGATACTGTTCTGGTCATCATTTTGATTGTTACCTAATTGCTTTGTTCTCTCCCTTGTGTTACTGTTTTATAAGAGCTGTGAGTTCTAACTTTTGGGTGTTTTTACACTGGTGTGTATCAATTGTTCTATTCCACGTATAGAACACTTTTAAGCATTTCTTATAGGGCAGGTCTAGTGGTGACGAATTCCTTTAGTGTTTGCTTGTCTGGGAAAGACTTTTGATTTTTTTAAGCCATTTAAAAGCGTAAAAATTGTTCTCAGCTCTTAAGCCTCACAGAAACGAGTAGTAGACCGGATTTGGCTTGTGGGCTATAGTTTGTTGACCCGTGCTTCAGATCATCACTTCTGCACTTGCAAATCTGCATAGTAAATTTTATTCTTTCCAGTCTCCTGGTATCTTAGTAACTCTCTAGATTATCTAATTTTTAAAATTCTTCCCCGTTAGCCAAAGTTTGCATATCTTGCTTATACGGAATACCTTGTCTAGTGGCCTCTTGGTCCTAAACTTTTACACTAAACAGGAGAAAAAATAAATCTAGAAATGCTAGTAGTTCTTAATTCACACAACCATAGAACAGGAGACACAACTTAACACCTGCACTCATGAGACTTCTGCTAAAGGAAGAGCTCATAGACAGGATGTATGGAAATAAATGGTAGACTCATGGTTCCTTGGCTCTTTGCTTTGCACCTTCTCAGAGAAGCATGCCACAGAGTGTTTTCCATGGTGCCAAGAGAAAGAGAGATTGATTTCCCTCCCTTTTGTTATTGGAAAACAGAATATTGTCTTTTCAGACAGAACTAAAAAGTCACACAGACAATGTTTTGTTTTCCTCTATCAGGATTCTAAAATTCCGTTCTTCCTTCCTCTCCTGGGACACTTCATTATGTGGATGAACCTTGATTTCCTTGTGGTATCTGGATGTGGGCCCTGGAGACTGGTCTTCTCATAGTTCCTTGAGGTACATATGCACATTCCTACAGATCACAAGCTTGTTTACTTTCAGGACAGTTGATTTAGTCACAGGTTCTTTAATGAAGAGATTTAAAAGATTTCCAGTGCTCAGAATCACAGGATCTTTAAATGGTGATGACCTCTTAAGATGTGAAGAAAGAGAACTTGGAAATCTAAAAATCCGGTGAAGCCATTTCATGAATGAGGAAACTGAGGCCCAGAGAGAAGAAATGACTTTTCCAGGTTTGTTTTACATATAAATGGAAGAAATTAGTGCCTCCTTACCATTTCTTGTTTTCCATCTGAGGGACTAGCCTACCTCAAAGACAATCAGAAGAGCCACAGAAGTTGTTACCTTGGAACCCCCAAGAATTATGTGAAGCAGCATAGCAAACATTTAGCACAGCTCTTGGCTCCCAGAAGTGCTCAGTCCTTGTTAGTCCTCTCTGACTCTGCCACTGTGTGAGACCATCTTCTGTAACTATATGCGTCTTCTCTCCTAGCAGGGGAATGAGTAATAACAGTAGTCTGTGGTGGGAGGCCTCTGTAAGACATTTCTCGGTGTGAGGATTCTTGCAAGTTTTTTTGTGTGTACATGCATGAGATGAATTCTTTTTAGGGAGAGTTTTCATAGCTTTCCTGTGGTTCTCAGAGGCTCTATAACCCAGAGAAAATTATAGAACACTGATCTAGTCTTTGATAAGGACTTTATAGACTCATAAGGGAGTATCCTGAATACAATTATATCCAACATGGCTATTTGATGACTGACACTTTTCCCACATAGCATACATTTATTCAGTCATCAGTGCTTATTGTGTACACTGGACCTCTACCAGGCACAGAGATAAGAGATACGAGATAACAACAAAAAATATTTATTGAGCACTCAATATGCATTAGATGCGTTATAGACATTTTCTCATTCAATCCTCACAAAAACCCTATGATGTAAGTATTATTACCCTCAATTTACAAATGGGGGAGCTAAGGCACAGAAGAGATAAGTGATTTACCCAAAGTCATACAACTAGTTAGTGGCTGTGGGGTGAATATGACACACAGTTATAAACATAACAAAGTGAGGTGAGTGCTGTACTGTAAGTTAAGGCACAATCCCCTGAGCATACATAATGAGAGAATGAGTTATTTTACCTGGAAACTTTGGGAAGACTTCACAGAAGAATTAAGGGTTGTTCTAGGTCTTGAGGGATGCATAAGAGTTTGCCAGGTACAAAAAGGTAGGAAGAGAACTTTAGGAAGCGAGAACAGATTGAGCAAAGACAGGGTGGTGTGAAAGCAGAAGACTTGTTTAGAGAACACTGTGGAACCTGAGGGTCATTGTGGGGAACCTTGTCAGATGCAGCTAACCTTTTGGCAGGTCTTCAGTTGGCCTTTTGTGCCTGGCTCCCTCCCCATGCTGAACTGTTCATAGCTGCCCTTTGCTAGTCTCTGGGCTTTTTGCAAACAAGCTACTATCCAGGTAGCAGAACAACATGCAGTGCAAAAGCACCAGATGGGACTCTGGCTCTGCCACCAACTTACCACATGGCCTTAGGCATGTTTCCTTCCCTCTCTGCACGTTAAAATCTCTATCTGAACAATAAAATGGTTGGACTATACAATCCTGAAGATTTTAGCAATAAATATATAACAATCTAAATCTTCAACAATAATTTTTAATAGTAAATATCTAAAATTTTATAGATACTCCAGATGTGTTCATTGGCCAGTTGTTCACTTTGTATGCATCGCCCTTGGGAAACAGGCAGACCTGAGTTTAATCCTTAACTCCAAGACTTACTAGATCATGTAACTTCTCGAGCAAGTAACTTCTCTGTGCTTCTGTGAGGATAATAATAGCTCACAGGGCTATTGTAAGAACTAAATGATGTTTAACACAGCTCCCGGTGCCTAATAAGTTTTGGCTTCTTCTCCTAGAGTGAAGCATTGGTCATAGACACATATATACTTATGGTGTTCCCTGGAGAAGCAGAAAGGAAAGATGAGAGACGGTACCTGTGGTAGATCCCTGAGTAAAAGAGACCTAAGATTGGTGTGAGATTCCCAGTCAAGCACTCTCTTCAGTGTTACTTAATTAGGGACCAGAAAGGCCAATTGTGTTTGTGTGATAATATAGCAAAGGTTAATCCCTTCCTCTTTCCTCTTTGCCTCCCAGGACACTGTGAATAAGATTCCCCAGTCAGCTCAGCCAGCACGTGTTCATTGCCTCTCCTGACTTCTAGGATTTGATCTTGAAGGTGTCAGAGCTGTCTGTGTATCTTTTTCTCCAACAGGATGGGTCTGGCCTCCCCAGCAAATTCAAGTCCCAAGCCACAGGCCAGGAGAAAAGCTAACAAAGGTCATAAATTATCCTCCATATTCTTTAGCCATTAGTTTCTCTTGTCCAGCCAGAGGCGTGTCTGGTAGTATACTGAGGCCAGATTCAATAGAAACCTGAGCCAACACCTGTGTAAATAATTTTTAAGGCTTCTTTTCCTGAAGCCGGATGGATATTTTTAAAACCAAGCCAGATTATCTTTTATCTAGAGTACTGTCTCCTACATTCCTAGTACTTTGGACCTCTTGGAGGAATGTGGTTTGGTTGCAGTGATACTGTTTTGTTTGTCTATTTTAGGGGGAGGAGAATTTCTTTCAAAATCAGGGTAATGTCTTGGTATGGGCTATGACTCTACTGTGTTTAAAATGAAGCTCTGGCAATGTACTGGAATTCATTCTGCTTCCCATAGATTGGCTTTATATCCCTCCATACCCACCCATTCTCCAATTTTGACCCTTTTAAAAAGCAGCCAACCAAAACCAGCAGGTATGTACTGCTTATCTCTGACTGTTACATGAACCACCTTCAGCTATAGTCCAAACCCCATGTGAGGAGAGGGAGTTACGACCCTGCTAAGGGCTCTTTAATAAGCGGGTATCCAGTCCTTGAGGTCCTTTAGCTATGCTCAGGTTCAGAGTACAGTCAGGGTTGGTCCTTCATTTGTGTTGCTTATGACTAAATTCTACTACTTCCCACTCTCCTGCATGGCCTCTTCCATCACCCCACCTGTGTAGCCTCCTTGACTCCCCCAGAAACCCCTCTGTAGCCCACGTCACTTGGAAAGAGTTTTCTGTCTCTTTTGCAACTTGACAAGGACTAGCCATCAAGTTTTGGATTATGGGTGCGTGGGAGCAGAGATGGGGTAGGAAACAAAAGAAAGGGGTGTGGAGATGTGCAATGATTTCTCACCTACCTAGTGAGTCCTACAGAGATATTCAAGATGTCTCTACCCAGCAGTCTTACTGATGTAGGGGTAAAAGACTTGATCTTGAGTCCAGTATTTGTTAACTGTGTGACCCTGGGAAAATGATATCGCTTCTGAGGCTTAGTTCTTTTATCTGTAAAATGGGGATAATGATGACCACCCCCAGAGAATTTATAAGGACAACATGAGATAAGGTAACTTGAAATTTCCTAGCATAATGCCAGATTTTTGAAAAAATCTATAGGTATAGCTCTCCCCTCCTTTTCCAGGCTGAGGGACAACCCTGACCAAGGGCAGCACAATTTGAAGGGCCTATTCCCATCAGCAGCTGAGGAAGCCCTAACAACAACAGGAACAAGAAAGAATGATGATGATGGTAGTCATAGCACCCAAAGTTACTGAACATTTTCTGTGCTTACTTAGTCCTCACAACAGCCCTATAAGGTAGTTGATACTCTTACTACTACACTTATTTTACAAATGAGGAAACTGAGACACGGAAGACTGAGAAAGGTGAGTAAAGCATAGTTTCAGTCCAGTGGGAGCAACCAACAGCACAAACTGAGGCAGGTATATTCCAGGCCTTCTGCCTGATGCTGGGAACTCAGTAATGAATGAGACAAGTCCTTATCTCAAAGATACCAGAATTTAGTGGCAGATATTGATGTGGAAACAAAAAATAAATACTTCTATGATAAGAGAGATAAGTACAAAATGGGGAGGGAGGGGCAAGATGGCGGAGGAGAAAAACTGCCAGCCAGACTGTCTCTGCAAGAAAGATAGATTTTAGAAGCAAGTGAAAAAAATAAATAGACAGACAAACATAGACCAGATGAGGGTCAGAAGGAAGGGTGCCTGAAACTACAGGAGACTCCATGTAGTTGCGGAGGAAAACTGGAAGGAGAAAGGCCTCTGAGAGGCTTGGAGACCAGTGACAAAGGTAGGTGAAGCAGTTAAATTTCCCCTCCCTTGCATCTCGGAGTGCTCCTGAGCAGCTGGAGAGACCCAAAAAGCTTCTGCAAAGCCACGGAAACTATCACAAGAGCAAACAGACAACCTGTATAATGGGAGAAAATATTCGCATGCTACACATCCGGTAAAGGACTGATAAACTAGAATCTATTTAGAACTCAGGAAAATGAGCAAGAAAAAATCAAACAACCCTATCAAAAAGTGGGCAAAGGACATGAACAGAAATTTTTCAAAGGAAGACAGAAGAATGGCCAACAAACATGAAAAAATGCTCAACATCTCTAATCATCAGGGAAATGCAAATGAAAACCACAAGGAGATATCACTGATCTCCAGTGAGAATGGCCTTTATTAAAAGTCCCAAAACAATAAATGTTGGCGTGGATGTGGAGAGATAGGAACACTCATACACTGCTGGTGGGACTGCAAACTAGTTCAACCTCTGTGGAAAGCCATATGGAGATACCTTAAAGAGATACAAGTAGAAGGATCGTTTGATCCTGCAATCCCATCACTGGGCATTTACCCAAAAGAACAAAAGACATTCTATAAAAATGTCATCTGCACTCGAACGTTTATAGCAGCACAACTCACAATTGTAAAGATGTGGAAACAACCTAAGTGCCCGTCAATACATGAGTGGATTAATAAAATGTGGTGTATGTACACCAGGGAGTACTATTCAGCTATAAGAAGCAATGGTGATCTAGCACCTCTTGTATTTTCCTGAATAGAGCTGGAACCCATTCTAATAAGTGAAGTATCCCAAGAATGGAAAAACAAGCACCACATGTACTCACCATCACATTGGTATTAACTGATCAACACCTTATGTGCACATATAGTAATGCTATTCATTGGGTGTGGGGCAGATGGGGGGGGTATATACATACCGAATGGGTGCGGTGCACACCGTCTGGGGGATGGACACAGTTGAAGCTCTGACTCAGGTGGGGCAAGGGCAATATACGTAACCTAAACATTTGTACCCCCGTAATGTGCTGAAATAAAAAAAGAAAAAAGAAAAAAAGGGAAAAAAAAACAAAATGGGAGAGAGATTATGTGGCAACTGATTGGTTTGAATCAAAGCCCTAAGGAAGCAACATTATTGAGAATTATATAGAAATTAATTGATTTAAATCAAAGCCCAAAAGAAACATGCTTTTAAATTTTATTTTAGCTCGATTGACATTTTTTCTTTTTTTTATTCTATCCATAAAATGGATTATCATTATTTGTTTCCCACTCAAGGATACCAGAGTACTTCAAGAGGCTATACTACAACATAGTCAAACTATTTTTTTATCCCAATGCATGCCCACACTTTCTCCCTTCCTCGCCTTTACTGAGGCTATCTCTTCTACCTCAAGTGGTTTTTTTCCATGTTCTTAAGTCCTACCTTCCTTCAAGGCTCCATTCAAATGCTTCCTCCTCCATGAAGCTTCTACCCCATCGAAAGCTACCCTACCCTCTCCTGTACTCCCATAGCACTTCATGGGTGTCTCTCTGTGGTTCTTATCATCTCCTGCTTTATCTTTCAGTAATGCACTTACTGATCTCTTTCCTCCACTATACTCAGCTCATTAGTGGAAGATTCTCTGCTGAAACCAGGATTTTATTTTAAACACATTGAAAACCTCTTCTGGAATGCACTGTGTCTGGTGGGCTTCACCTTTTAATCCTAAACATGTGTAATGACATCACCTATCTGGAGGTTTACACTTTCTGCTACTGGGTTTTTGAAAAGCCCACCACCCTAGCACATCCTGACACTACCCTAACACAACAACTGATTAAAACATATCCTCATTTCCTTTAGGCCCACCCCTCATGCATGCATAATTTATAGAATCTTCGTTTTATTTTGTTTTTTTCTCATGCCTCTATTGTTGCAGGTTTAGATTGTTTCCATGTACTTAGGTCGTATTCATGTACATTACTTTTTGCTTTTTCAAATTTCCTTAGGATCATTATCCATCAGTGGAAATACTCGGTCAAAAGCAAGGCTTAAGGGTGGGAGCATGGTACCATGGACAGCCAATCATGTGTTATGACTTAAGAATTTATGAAAGGCCCTTCTACCTGAAAGTATCTTGTTACTCATGATCTGTTATAATGTCTGAAACTCCCACCATATGTGGAAATGTTTTGGAAAGCTTTGCCTCCTGGGATGCATTCAGCCATCATCAGGGAATAATATTGGGCATTAGATTGTCATTATGTCCCTTAGCAAGACTCTGGAGGAATTGGAACAGCAATATCACATTTTGAAAGCGGTAAGGGATTCAGGACAGGTTCTGAAGAGAAGGTTCTTATCCGGAATAGGAAGGCTTATTAGATAAAGCATCAAAGCCGCAAGCTCTGAGGAGCTAAGGGGATTTGCATTTCTCTAATGATTAGAGATGTTGAGCATTTCTTTATATGTTTGCTGTCCATTATTCGGTACAGACAGAGTCTTGCTACATTGTCTAGGCTGGTCTCGAACTCCTGAGCCCAATTGATCCTCCCTTCTCAGACTCCAGAGTTCCTGGGATTACAGGTGCATGCCAGAACACCTGGCTTTAAATAAGCTGTTACAGCAATGGAAGCAGCGTTTCCTTTTATACCTCAAGAAACTCAAGCCATGCAAGGCAAATTGGCAGTTAGCCTTAACTCTCATTTTGGAACTTATGAATAGGGCTGAGTTCAGAATGCAGGACATGTTATACTGAGCCTGAAATTAGTACACCAGACTAATCATTTTCAAACTTCCTTCAATATCAGAAACCTTTATTCAAACAAACTCTTGTATGGAAACTCAATATATAAACTGGTTTGAGGAGAGGTTACAGAGGGATACCTGCTGGTTTTACTCTTCTCCTCCCCTTCCTCAAACCTCCCTCCTTATACCAGGAGGTTTGAAAACCAATGCCCTAGATCATTAGCTTTGAGGCTAGGAGAAAGGATGGGTAAGCCTACACCAGGAAACATGTGTATTCTCTCTGCCTCTAGGACAGTAGCAGCCCCCACCTGCATCTAGAATACTAAGTCAGGCACAGAGTAGATACGATGTGGAGAAGAAACCTGGACACATGGGTCAGGCAAATTGCAGTGTTGTCATCTTTAGCATCGGCTGTCCAAGGCTCACGTTAGCTTCAGCAAAGAGGTTTTCTACTGAAATGCCAGCATGCATCTCACTGCCACTCTTCTGTGCACCAAGCAAATAATGTTAGCCTAGGGTAAACATTTCCTCTCTATTCAAGAAACTGCAAAAGTAATCCCCTCTGATTTGGAGGTAAAGCCCAACTTCATCTCTATCAGCCAGAATTTGTATCTAGCCACATTTGCCAAAGTGTGGGAATCAGACATTAGGTGGTGGGGGAAGAGGACCAGAGACCAGGACATGTGCTCCTACCTCATAAAAGAAAGCTTTCATTCAGGCCCATAAGGCAAGCTCATCTCCAAACTGGGAAGCCAAGGCCTGCATTTAGGACAGCAAGCAAAGCCTATAAAAGGGAAGATCAATCTCTTCAAGGGTATAGAAGGCACGCCACTAGGGACCTGTTGTATACAGTCAAGGTCACCAAAAGACTCAGTAAACAGGAGACAATGAGCTCAGTCACTTCAGCTATGTGGAAAGGGAAATCAGAAACCATCCATTCATTCCACAATTTTTGTTAAGTAGACTCTATGAGCCAGATACTGTTACAATGTGGAAATGCTCACAGCTGTCAGAGGAATATGTGGTCAGGAAAAGCACAGGATTAACAAAATCCCCCAATGATGTGACTCATCACCCACCAAGCTACAGAATGTCCACATCTCTGATCGTGACAGAAGAAATGGAAAGGAAATCTAATGACAAATGAAAAGCATCAGGGGGCAGTCAGCCCCAGGTTCTAGTCTTGCCTCTGAACTTCCTTGCTGTGAAACCTATAGCAAGTCAGTTTCTGTTTGGGTCTCAATTTCTTACTCTGTAAAATGAGACAGTTGGGAGAGACCAAGGCCCTCTCCTCTCACAATCAATAGGAGTAGAGACTGAAAAGCAAACACTAAACTGGATGCCTGTCCTAGAGTGTAGACTATAAGCTTCAACCTCTGTTACACTGTGGTGATGATGATGAGAAATAATAATAATGCAATATCAATGATGATAGCAGTTAGTGTTTACTGAATACTTACTAGGACCCAGACACTCTTCCTATGTGAACATTGTCATGAATCTTCCCAAGTATCCTGCCAGACTTATGGCTTTGGAAAATCCCATAGATGCTTTAGCAACCAGAGAATTAAGAGTCACACCATTCAAAGATCACAGGACAAGAGTTTCCCATCTTTATCTCCCAGTCCTCCTCACTCCTCCTAACTGATACCCTACTATTTTACTTTCTCTTCTTCTAGATTTGAAACTCATCTAGCCCAATCATAAATCTAAAAACTGTGGGGTTTGGTGCTTTCTTCATCCCTCTACATGGGTCCCAAATACCCTGGGCAGTACGCTAAGAGTAATCTTTCCTCAAATTTCTTCAGTGTTATGACAGTGTAAAATTTTATTTCATGAGAAAGTATTTTGTATTTCAATTCATGTTTTATATTCATGTGTCTATACATGATGGAAAAGGTTAAGTCAACACCTTAACATAATTCTGTGCTCCATTGCTCTGAGGTTATTATTCTAAATGAAATTTGTCAATAATTGGCATCATTTCTACTAGATGCTCTCAAAATGTTTGGATGCAGTGAGTGAAAAACAATGAATGTTGTTATCATGATGATGTAGAGGAGATCCAAACAATGTGATATGTTACCATTAGAATAGAAACTAATTTTTAAGTATTTAGCACTTCAGTTTTAAAAATACTTTCCCACATATTCATTCATCTTGACTTAATTTTGATCTTAATTCTGAAATAAGGCAAGTATTATCCTGATTGTAACAGTGAGGGAAGCTGAGGCTCAGAGAATTATTTGTTTAAGGTTACCCTGAAAGTGCATGATAGAATTAGGAACAAAACCAGGTACCTGATACTAAATCCAGCATCTAACACAGATAAATTTCTTAGGTTCAATAAACTTATTGCCATATCCATTTATTCAGCACCGACTATATTCCAGATGCTGTATAGGCTCTGGGGCATACAGAGGTGATCAAACCAATGACTATCCCCATGAAGTTAATAAATGAATGAATTGATCTTCACCTCTTCCAAACATGTTTTATACAGCTCTCCTGAGAGAGAAGGTATATGTATGACATGCACGTTGACACAATAACATACACTTTTCTTTCTCTGAGGCACCATGCTAGACACCACGCACAAAATATACAACCTGAAAACCTTTTGAGCTAGGCAAATTAGGGGCTAGTAGCAAACTGAGAAGCAACCCTGGGAATGAAAACACCATTAGACTCAGATTATTCAATTAAGGTCTGTCAGCATTGCCTCTCGAGAACAAATTACTCCAGAAAACTCTTTTTATTTTTCTTTCTGAATTTAAATACAGCAATAGAAACAACAAAAAGAGTTGAAGGGGGTCCCAAAAAACAGACTGAGGAATTGTACTTCCAAAGGGAAACACAAAGATTTAATCAACACCTCCACATACTGAGCTGCTGGAGGAGATGGTAGTGCTTTTTTCTCATTGAATTAAAAGGCAACAAACCCCTAATTTTTTCCATGTTTTGGCAAGAAAATTATAAGTAGCTGTGCCCTCTGGGTTTGGCATGACTCTAAATACAGGCAGGTGTATGTAACCCCAATGTGTGAATGCTGTCAGTTAGAGGCATGCACACTACTCAGCATCTGGGGAGGGGGAGTGAAGGTAGGAGCCCTCCTTAGCCAACTACACTACAAGAGCCACCCATGCCCAGGTGGTTGTTTTACCAAGGCTGCTTTGCCCTGACCAGGTTTACTCTCTCCTGCCGGATGGGGCAGAATGCCAACCTATGAGGTGCCCTGGCTTCTACATAGAGGTGTGGTAGGCTTCTGTCACTCACCTAGCTTCACCATGGGGGCTGCAGTGACTCAACTTGGCCACTTCATATACAGTATGGATGAATTTGACAGTTACAGGCCTGTGCCCAGTGCCCTGTGCCCTGTGCCCTGTGCCCTGACCAATCATATAACTAGTTCACCCCTCTGGTGTTATAGTTTGGATGTTTGTCCCCCACAATCTCATGTTGAAATTTGATCTCAGTGTTGGAGGTGGGGCTTAATGGGAACTCTTTTGGTCATGGGGGTAGGTCCTTCTCAGATAGATTAATGCCCTCCCTCAGGGGAGTCTGCATGAATTCTCATCATCTTATTTCCCCAGAAAGCTGGTTGTTGAAAAGAGTCTGGCACCTCCCTCCCCTCTCTCTTTCTTGCTTCCTCTCTCACGGTGTGATTTTTGCACATAATGGGTCCCCTTTGCCTTCTGCCATGAGCGGAAGCAGCCTGAGGCCCTCACCAGATGCAGATGTTGGTGCCATGCTTCTGGTACATTCTGTAGAACCATGAGCCAAATAAACCAAGCCTCAGGTATTCCTTTATAGTAACACAAAACGGACTGATGCACCTGGGCATAGGGGGATGAAGTGAGAAAGTGGAGATGGCTCCATATGACCCAGCCCACTACTGGAAATATAAGCCATACAGCTTCTGCAAAAGCCTAGCAATTATCCAAGCCATAAAATTCTGTGGAGCTTCCCCATCTTAAGTGTGTCTAACCATAAAGACAGCCCATCAGGGTCCTGAAGAACAAGGTCCCTAGAAAGTTTCCTATGAGATCCAGAATAGAGGCCCTGTCAATATTTTTAATTAAGTTGCTTGCCTTTGGCCATCTTTAAAATAATGGCCAGCAGAAACTGGTTCTGGCATCTTTGATGCTCTGAATCATTGAGAGAGTTCTACTTCTCCTCTACGAAAGGAAAAATAAAAGAAACAGCCATCAGTCAGCTTCTTCATAGGACACCAAGTACTTACTCACGTATTACCTGCCCTCTCCTCCTCACTGCCAGCTCCCTGCTCTCTGAACCTTTGACCATCCAGTTGAACTGGAAACAAGCTGACCCCAACATACTGAGATGGGTTGGTAGGTTTGCTTGTCTCTGCTTATTGCTGTTGGCAAATCTTTGGGGAGTAATTGGAGTTTTAGTATATAGGCATAGGTAGCACTGAGACCAGTTCTCAAGAGTCTGGGTCAGCATGCTATCCAACAGAGCATGATATTAAGTGATGATATTTCTCAATAGTAACCAATTAAGAGCCAAGAAAATAAAAAGGAGTTGGCAAATATGCTGCCAGATGACAGAGATGGACAAGGAAACAGGTGGTTGTGCAAGTGATGGAAAAGAATACAAAATGAGGCCCAGGAATAACACAGCCACAATCCAGAAGCTCAGAGCTCACAGAACCACTTTGTGGGAAGTACAGCCAATCTCCAGGAAGCTTTAATAAGGAGTGCACTATCTCAGCAAATTACTCAGGGAAAAAAAATATTTGGCTTAAATAAATGGAGATGCACTGGCATCCCCATATCAAGAAGTGGAATGATCATATTAACAAGCATAATGCCAAAAATAAGTCTTTGCCTTTCCGTAACACTCTCCTCTGGAAGGGCATAGCAGTTAGAAAACCTGGGATCTATTTCTGACTCTTCCATTTGCTAGCTTTGTGATCTTGGTCAAGTCACTTAAATCTCTGAATCTTTATTTCTTCATCTACAAAGTGGGAGCAAGTGTGCCACCCCTGCCTACTTCACAGAGTAGTATCAATTAATGTGAGAGGCAGGGCAACTCACACCCTTTGGACTACTACAGATGAATACATTGGGGAAAGAGAGAACCAGGCATAGGGAGTATCTTACACAATGTGAGTTGCCCTGGTCTTACACTTTAGGAGTGGCTTTGTGAAAAGGGGACTCAAATGTCCTCAGCATCATGGTCAAATCCTATTCCAAAGGTAGTGGAGAACTTCAAAGAGGTGGAGAGGATTTTCAGGATCTTGAATTTGCTCATTTACAACCCATATAAAAGAGAGGGCTTCAGTTAGATTTTTCTCACACTACTTGCTAAGTTCACATTTATAACCAGTTTGCCCACAGTAGTGAGAAGTGGGGGAAAGGCAAATTTGTTACTTGGTATTATTAAGATGGGTTCAGATTTTCTAGTCACAGATTATTTCCTCTTCCTGAAGTTCATACCAGGAATAAAAGGCGGTAGTTAGACAAAAGGTATATACAACACTGGGATCCCTCAGAAAAGGACAAATGCTATATTCATTCACACACAGTTGCAAAATTGCAGGAAGGAAGTTGATACGTATTGACTAGGATTCCAAATAACTAAAATGAGGCAGCTAATGGGACTGCTCTGCAGATTCACTTGCCAATGTAAAAACAAATCAGTCACTGTAACACAGTGCTATCAAGATGCTCAGTAAAATGCCCTTCTCCGCTGAGCAACAGAATTAGAAAGACATTCACAGGTGTCAACAATGGCACCATTAGTGCTACCTAGCTCACAGATATCTTTCCCAGCTCCCTAATATTAGGTTATTAAGTATGAAATGTCCGATTTTCTTAAATGCTAAGTTTGACAGTTGATACCTCCGACATTTCACTTTGACTCTTCTTGTTTTATTTTTATTGTGAAGCTACATCCTCATGCTTTCAAACGCATGTGTTGGCTTGCGATTATCTTTCACATTTTTTAGAGCAATTTTTGTGAAACCATGGATAAGTAAAAAATTTGTAAGCTCCATCGTGGAACAAATGCAGCACAGACATCCCGAAATATCAATGGAATGTTTGGGAAAGATGTGGCTAATGAACAGAGTGTTTTGATGCTCTGAGAAGTTCTGGTCTAGTGATTGTAATCTTGAAAATAAGCCATGTAGACGACCTGAGACCCAGGTAGAGCTGAAAGCAGTAGTGAAAGCAAATCCATCTCAACCTACGCGTGAATTAGCAGCAAGATTTGACGTTACTATTCCAACAATATTGCACTATTTGAAACAAATCAGCAAGGTAACGAAATTGGATAGATGGGTTCTGCATGAATTAAACAGGAGTCAGAAGAGAAATCATCTGGAAACTTGCCTTTCTGTGCTGTCATGACATAAAAGTGAACCATTTCTACACTGTATCATGACCTGTGATGAAAAATGGAGTCTTTTTGACAATGCAAGTGTTTGGCACAATGGCTGGATAAAGTGCCAAAATACAGTCCAAACTGAATATTCATCAAAAAAAAAAAAAAGCTAATGGTGTCTGTTTGGTGGTCCAGTGCTGGTATCATCCACTACAGCTTCACAAAACCTGGTTAATCGATTCCAGTGCATGTCTACTGCAGCCAATTGGACAAAATGAGGAGGTGCCAACACTGGCACCTCTATTTCCTCTCATGCATGTCATCTCCAAGAGAGCAGGAAGTTTTGCCTTTATTATTATTATTATTCACTGATGTATCCCCAGTGCCAAGAATGTCTGATTCATTAAATATTTGTTGAAAAAATGAATTAATAACTCTTTAATTTTGATACTCTCTCCCCTAAGCTTGAGCTAACTGGAATATATTTCCAATGTTCAAAATTTCCTCTCTATTTCATCTACACCATTTCCAGTGCATTAGGTTCACTTTTTTTGCGGGGGGGACAGAGTCTCATTCTGTTGCCCGGGCTAGAGTGCTGTGGCGTCAGCCTAGCTCACAGCAACCTCAAACTCCTGGGCTCAAGCGATTCTCCTGCCTCAGCCTCCCAAGTAGCTGGGACTACAGGCATGTGCCACCATGCCCGGCTAATTTTTTCTATATATTTTTAGTTGGCCAATTAATTTCTTTTAATTTCTTTCTATTTTTAGTAGAGAGGGGGTTCTCACTCTTGCTCAGGCTGGTTTTGAGCTCCTGACCTTCAGCGATCCTCCTGCCTCGGCCTCCCAGACTGCTAGGATTACAGGCGTGAGCCACCGCGCCTGGCCTAGGTTCACTTTTAAAAACATTTACAGTAATAGTCTTTTTTATTCCTACTTCACGTTTTCAAATGTTCACCAAATCAACTACAGTCATTGAATCCACATGGGTTATGAGTCATGTTTGTTTTGAAAGTGAAATGTTTAAAGCTGCCAATTCTACTAGTCATGAGGGACACAACAGTATAAGAAAGAATCTACTGTCACTTACCAAATGGGAAAGTAACTTTCAAATGGAATGAAGGTGTATTGTACATCCTAAAAGAGACCCAAGCCCCTTCACTCACCCCAATGAGCTGTATCTGAACAGACATTCTTATTGCTTCTATCAACTAAAGATATCCATTATATACTACTTATATACATTATATACTATGCATTATATACTTACTTTTAGTAAACCTAGAAAATTATGCATTCTATTTTTTTATATTCCTTCTACTATATATAATACAGTGTTTATGAACAAAATCAATGCATATTGAAGGGTTTTTTTGAATCTGGAATGAAAAAGAAATCCTAGTATGCCATTGTACTCCTGCATACACAGTATATATTTGAAAAAGCCAGATGGCTTACTAACTGGTTCATTTCAGTGGAAGGCACAAAAACAGAATTGCCAGCTTAAAGCTCTGATAGGCTTCCCAAAGAATGGGTTTGCTTTCACCCATGTACGATAGCAAAGGTACCAAGAAATGGCTCCAAAACCTTAGTAGCTTCATGTCCTTGGGCTCTCTCAATTACAAAATGGGAAGAACCCTCATTTCGGTTGTGAGGATCTCAACAAAATCATGGATATATTAAATATTATAAAAGGACTCTGTAAAGCATGATGTGCACACAAGGTTTGAGATAAATCTGGCCTCTCAGCAGGCCTCTAAAATTCAGCACGTATACGGGTTGTGTTTCATAGTTTTAATTACTTGGAAAAAAAACACAGCACACTAGGAGGATAGATAGAACAGCCTTGTAAATTCTATGGATTCAACGGTAGGAAACTGGGATTCAGTAGTCACTTCTAATTCCTATCTTGCGCTTTTGTACCTGTTAAACAACTATAACTGGGAGTCCTGCCAGGAAGAGCAAACTTTGGCCTTCATTCAGACCTTCTTCTTTGTCTCTGGCCTAATGTCATCTACTTTGCTCTAGTCTGGTAAGTGGACACAATGTATCATGGTGGTTAAGAGCATGGGCTCTGGAGTCAGACTGCACAGGTTTGCATGCTATAGCCCTGAATTACTAAACTGAGCAAGCTTAATAATGCTGCATAACCTCTCTGAGTCTCAGCATCTTCATTTGGAAAATGGAAAAATCAGTAGCTGTATGAATATTTACCTCACTTATATGGTTGTTATTAGGATTAAATATATGAAGTTTAGAATGTCTCGCCCACAGCAAACTCCAAAAGGGCCAGCTGTGATTGTCTTACAGATAAGGTATGCCCAAATTCTGTTTTTGTTTCAACTTTACTTTTTACTGTCCCAGGTTCCCAATGTGCTCAGTGAGCATTAAGGAAGCCCTCACCAGCTATTACAACAAAAGCTAAGCTGCCTCATCTGGCCAAGTCATCATGTATGTAATTGACCAGGCCTCTTTCTTGTTGAGTCACAACATGAAATCACAGAAAGAGCACTGGACTTGAAGTCAGAAAACTTCAAGTTTCAGCCCCACCATTTACCAGCACTTTGAGATAGACTAACTGTCTCACTAGAATGTAAGCTGGAAGGGGAAAGACCATATCTAAATGCGTTCATCTGGCCCCATCACAGTGACTTGAACCTAGTTGGTGCTTGATAATCACTCATTACATGAATTAAAGACATGAATACATCTGAGTCTCAATTTCCTTATGTGTTCAAAGGGATAAGAGTTGCCCTGCCTCTCCATCAAGGCTGTTTGGAGACTGAGCAGTGGCTCCTGCAGTAACCTCTTCTTCCCCTCCCCTAGCATTATCCCACTTAATTGTGACTGCCTTTTTATGTTACTTTCCTCTGCCTAGTAGAATGCCTCTCACGATTTCTCTCCTCCTACTCCTTTCAAGTTTAATGCCTATTCATCCATCAGTTCTCAGATCAAAAGGCCCTTTCTCTGACACTTTGGACCTCCTCCTGCCATTATAGCTTTTCCCATATGTCTTCCATGGAACTCAAATTATATTTGTATGGTGATTTCATTCTTCCCACTAGACTATAAATCCCATAAGGGCAGGGCCCAAGTCTATCTTGCTTGTAACTATATTTGTTGTGCCTTGGCCAATTGCTAACCTACATCAACAGCTTAATAAATGTTGGTTGGATGAAGAAGTGAATGAGCAAGTGAATGAATAAATGAGATGCAGAAAAATAGAAATGACCCCCCCCTTTCTGCCTCATTCTTTTACAGAACCTACCAGGTATTAGTTTAAGATTGTCACCATTGTTGCTATCATTCCATTCCAATGCTCTTGGGAATATCACTTTGCAATTCTATTATTTAACAGAAAAAAATGTACTATAAAAAAACTCTCAGATACTGAAACTGAGAAAGCCAGAACTCTACCTCAGTCTTTGTGAGCACCCATCTGTCTCATTATAATCAGAAGGGAACTTTCTTGTCCTTGGACCCTCACCACCTCTTCTGCCTCTAGCATTTGAGCCACCAGGCTCCCATCTCTCCAGCTTGACATGGAACCTGGCTTAGTGCTCTGCTATTCTGATGCTCTAAGACCTCTGCATGTCCTCATCTGGGGTAGTGCTTCCCAGATTCCCTAAGGTTAGCAGTTGACATTTAGCACTCCCTTTGGCTTAGCAAGGGTGGTGGGGAGGGAGGAAGGGGAAGAGAGAGAGAAGACAGATAGTTTTTGCTTGCTTCTCAAGTTACTGCCATTTTTCCTTCCTCCTCATTCTCTTGACTACTCACAGGACTGAGGAAAAGGGGAAAACCAAAATTTCACCTGCTGCTATGAAAATCATGTACTAGCTCCCTTTAGAGGATCTTCCTGCCGAATACCTACAACCTTCCTGGGAATTCAGTATTATTATTGTGACTGTGTTCCAAATGAAGATGCTATGATCAACCATTCCTCTGGCAGCAGTCCCATGAATGCCACCATTCTTCTGATATCTTTGTCCACAAGAAGACCATCGTGCAATATAAATGTGATGTATGCTACTATAATTATTGATTTTGCTGCCCATCATAGGCATTAGAATCATTCATCCAACTAATATTTTTTGGAGACTAACCATGTGCTCAAGCACTAAACAAGACAGATACAAAGCTGCAGGAATGGGAGTGGGGACAGAAAGACAGAGGTAAACAGACATCACAGTACAGTGAGTGCTGTAATGGGGGAAATAAATTATGTCTGTAGGTGCAGAGGAGAGCTGGATAATACAGGCTGGGGGTTATCCAGGGGGAGAGAAAAGGCCTTCTTTGCTGCAGTACAGATGAGAATGGCCAAATCTAAATAGGCTAATAACATAAAGCATTTCTACTCTTCCCCCTGCAAAATATTCAAGGACTCTATTGCATAACTACTCTGTGTCAAGCATAGTGATGTGCACTGGTGATGCAAAGGGAAACAAGGCAAACATAGTCTCTGCCCTTAGATGGGAATTTGGACCAGATGGACTCAAAGGACACCCCCCCCCCCAGCAAGCAAGTTTGATTGTTTTTCTTCTCAATAAAACAAAAGTCCTTTGATTTGGTGCTACCATGACAATCCCCAAGGGTAACAACAGAACTGTTGTTTTTCTGGCTTTTAAGATGTCCTAATCTCCTTAGAATCCTAGAAAAAGAAAAACATCAAATCTCTCTGGTATCTTAGAGAAGACAATACTGGCGGCTTTCACAACACACCCCATACCATAGCTCTATCTAACAGGCCCATAAAAGAAATGACAAATAACTCAAAGCAGCAGGAATGGAGAGAGCTACATGAAAAATCATTCTTATTCATATGTCAGAGAACAGAGTTATTACTGTGGCATCTTTGCTTATAACTGTATAGCAAGGCTAGAACAAAGAAAAAAATCTGTCATGAAAGAGGTGCCCTGCACAATACTGAGCCAGAAATTGGGTTTTAGGAGCTCAAAATGGAGGGAGAGGCTAGATGTTAGTGTGTATTGGAAACCTACTCATTTTAACATGAGGGGAAGATATTATCCAATGTCTACCTTTTGAACTTTTTCTATGTAGATACGTCAGCACTGTGAGAGTTTGAGATCATTCAGTGACTTATTCACTCTACACATATTTTTGTAGTACCTATTGTCAAGCACAGTGCTAAGTTAGATATGAGACAGTGATAGAACTTCTCTTTCCCTAAGATATATGGATCACTGTTGTCATTATTTACACATACATTTACAGCAATGACAACAGCAATGATACCAATAGCAGGAACATATGGGGCTTTCTCTTTGCCAGGTATTGTCCTAAGTACTGTGTGTGTGTGTGTGTGTGTGTGTGTGTATTCATTCATTTACTCATCATAATAAAACCTTATGAGGAAGGTAATATTATTTATTTTAATGATGAGTAAATTAAGGCACAGAGGGGTTAAGTAACTTGACAGAGTTTTAGCATTCTTTTTGCTTAATTACTAAATCTGTTGTTGAACTATTTCATCCAAGGAATGTTTTCAGTACACTCATCATGTGCTGAACTAAGATACTCTGTGCTGGCCTTTAATGAGGTTCAGCAGGCTCTCACTTATTAATCAATCAAGCAACCTATGAATACTGAGAATCAGAGAGGTTCCTGGGTATGTTCTAAGGTGCTAAAGGGAGATCATTCAATGACTGTATGTTTCTGCTATTGGTATAATTGCTGTTATCATTGTTAGTGTTTGCAACTTGATACAAAATAGAGAGTGATGTCTTAGCCAGATGTAGCTGCTATAACAAAATATCATAGACTGAGTGGCTTAAACAACAGAAATTTATTTCTCACAGTTCTGGAGCCTGAGTGTCTGAGGCCAGGGTGCCAGCATAGTTGGGTTCTGGTGAGGGTTCCCTTCATGGTTGCAAAGGCCACCTTCTTGCTGCATCCTCACATGGAGGAGAAAGGAAGCTCTAGTTCTTTTTCTTCATAAAAGGAAACTAATCCCATCATGGGGGTTCCCTTCTCATGACCTCATCTAAACTTAGTTACCTCCCCAAAGCCCCACCTCTACCTCCTAATACCATCACATCAGGGGTTAGGGCTTGAATATATTAATTTGGCAAGAACATAGTCTATCCATAACAGGGAGATAAGAGTTGATGTCCAACACTTATCTTCCCACATAGAGTTCTCTTTTACGGCAGAGATTAACACCCAATCATGTAGTGCTTAAGAGTATAGTGCTGAATTCACATGAGAACTGGATTTATATCCCAGTTTCACCACCTGCAACTATGTTACCTTGGGCATGTTACTCAACCCCTCTGTACCTTATAAAATGGGCAAAATGATAATACTGAATGGTAGGAATTAAATCCTATTAGCAATGTGAAATATTAAGTACAGTGCCTGACACAAAGCAAACAATGCATACTAGCAATACATGTGTGTATATCACAGGCAGCAGAGAACTATTAAGTAGGAAATCAGTGGCACTGAGGACAAATGTTATAGGAGGTCAGCAGGGACAGGAAGAGTATAAACTGTAGATGTCAGGGAAGGTTTCCTGGAGGGGGTAGAGCTGAAGGATTGTTAAGAATAAGTGAAGTAGAGGAGGCAGAGTGTCTCCAATGGGGAAACAACCTGAGCTAATTTAGAGGCTGGGGGTGGGAATGAACAGAAGACCACAAACAAGTGATGATGGGCTCAGGCTGCCAGAAATAGCTGGTGCTTAGTAGGGAGTCTATAGTTATAAGCTTGGCTGGTTTAAGTGAGCCCTTGATTGCCAGTAAGAGGAGTTGGGGGCTCATATATCAGTGGGTTCTGGAGACTCTGGTTGAGAATTCAGGGAGAGCACTATGGATGGTAAATACAGTTAGCTACCTGAGTGTTTGTCTCTTCTGAGGTTTAAAGTTCCCTGAGAACTCACACATCCAATATTTACTAAGTACCTACCAGGACCCAGAAATATATAAATAAATGTGGGGAGGAATTAAAGGAAGAGAGAGAGAAAGAGAGAGAGAGAGAGAGAAAGAAAATGAGGGTGATGTTGAAGGAAGCTACAAAACAGACTGCAAGGGGCAGCTACCGTGGCAGCCCAACAAATCCATGCAACATTAGAAGCACCAGAAATACAAGAGAAAGGGGCCAACCAAGAGACTCCAAAGAGTATGAGAAGAATCTCAGAGGTAACTGAGAAGGCTGGGAAGATCAGATGATATGGGTAGCTGTCCTTGCTCTGGTGATATCTATCCCCCCAAGACCCTTTGCTTTTTGAGATACCTGCTACCCCCAACTCCATTTGCCTCCCAAGTGGGACTCACAGCAAGTTGATACACAAGGCTTGTCCTTGTGTTTATAATTTTTCCACCTTATGTTGGAATGGTACTTTGGAGATTACAAAGTGCCCTCGTATTTATTTATTGTTTATCAAAATCCCCACAGCTCTCTTGCCAAGTAGGCTGGGAAGGGATTATCACTCTCATTTTACAGATAAGGAAGCCAATGCCTAGGGAGTTGAAATGATTTGCGCACTAGTCAGCTAATAAATGGCAAACTACCTGTGATACCCAAATTCTCCCTTTACCCTACTATGCTGCCTCTCTTGCAATGAGCTAAGCTTCCTATCTAAGGATGATTTCATGTCATAAGTCACTTAGGGGTAAGAGCAGAAACCCAGGCCTTATAGCAAAGCTTCATCTGAGGCCTGTTTTGTTCAACCCCTTTCTGCGTGGATAACTTTAAGGCTGAGTAAGTCATCTAACCTGCAGGTGAGCCACCTGGCATAGTGCCCAGCATAGGCACCCAGATATCACTCAAAAAACAGGAGCTATAATGGTAAACAGACCCACAATGGTAATGCTGACGCCAGCCTGTTTCCAAAATGCTCCTAAGTGCACTAACTAGATACAGCCACAATCTGGATGAGCCAAGCAGAGGGCCCAGCAAGGCATTTCTCTTCTTCCCATGCTTATATTCATTATTATTGGGATAATAAAGGTCTACCATACCTTGTCACATTATCAGCAATTCCAACCTCCAAAAAGGTCTGAAGATCAAAAGACATATATTTTGTGGTATTGTATGACCTGAAAAAAACTTATTTGGCAGCAAAATTTGATCTGAACTGCAATGAGGCTGCTTATTGTCTTTATTTATCCCATTTTATTACCATTCTAACACACACACACGCACACACATGTTCCGTATTCCAAAACACTCTGAGTCCCAGGGGTTTTGGAGGAAAGACTGAAGTGCCTTTAGTACCTTCCCTGCTTACTTTACACAATTCTTCCAAGGAGAAAATTTAAATAGGTGTGAATGTCCTAGGAATTCATAGGAAAAAAGGCTCTGTGAAAATTAAAGTGTTGTCATATGATTTGGAATTGCAGCTATAAGGATGAAGTTGTATTATAACAATGTCAATCTAAGTAATTGCAATGATTGTGGGATCATTGAAACATAAAAGACCAAAAATTCAATCTACCAGAAAGGCTGGTGAGCCACTGATTCTGTTAAAGTGGTCCATTAGGTTTAGCCTGAACTGTGTATTTCACTTCCTCATTCAAGGGCTCCAGTGGCTGTTGTAGATTCTCTACCAGAGTCAGGGGATGCACGTGTCTCAGGTTGGCTCCCTGGTCATGCCCTTATCCTCTAAATTCTATTTCCTGTGGCATAGAAGCTTCTTCTTATTTTCACATATTTGATTTGGAAGAACCTTCTTCTGGGTACTTTTGACTAATCCCCAGACTCAATGCTTCATTTTAAAAAATAATAACAAGAAGAAAAACAACACCTCAGCTATGCACCCTACTTAGCAGCTCTGTGTTCACAGCACAGAATCAAAGAGGTATCTGATTATGAAGACCATGTTATTATTATCAAGGATGTAGTGACAGTTTCACAAATAATTGGAACCTAACTACCTTTATCAAAAGAAGCGAGCAAAGTGCAAGGTGTGACACATGCTCTACAGCCTGTTTGCTTTGCTAACTCCCTAGTGTACCAAATCCAGTTATTTGCAGCAACTCATTCCAATTTTCCTGAGAATCTGTAAAGTTGTACTGCATATGGGCACAATCAATATCTTTTAAATGTAGTCCATAATGATGATTCCTGTTTTCAGGCTCAGTCTCCAAATACAATTAGTATGGTCTTGGTAGTTTTGAATTGAAACAATAATTTTAGTTGCATCTTATTCACTGTAGAACCAAGTTCTTCCTGCCACAATGACCCCATATTATTGCATCCATACTGTATGTATAAATAGCACTACTGAGAGATTCAATTCAGCAATTCCATGAGGACTACAAAGAATAAATAACTCAAGGGAGTAGAACACAAATGACACATTCAGAAAAAAATGAAACAAAAGTGTAACATTTATTTGCAACGTTTCCTGATGCCTTAGTGAAACTTTCTGGTCAATCCAATTTATTTGATATTCATGAAATGTAAATTAAAATAAACAAACCCCAAGCTACTGCTACTGCCCAAGTAAATACTCCATTCCAATCACCTTCCCGTTGGGAATAACATGCATGAGATCAATATAAGGTCAGTAATAGAATGTACCCAAGAGAAGAAAGCAAGCACTAACAATTTTTTTAGATAATGCTGTATTGATATGAGCTAGTGGGCACTGATTGTATTCTGTTAAATGAAATCTATGATCCCCATCCCACCCCAAATTACTGAAATGTAATTGAAAAGAACTTTGCATCCTTCCCTGTCACTAGTTTGTGTCATAGGTTTGTTTAAATCAACTTTTTTCTTCTCATTAAAGTTGCATATGCCCATTGTGGAATATTTGGAAATTAGGAAAATCACAAAGAAACCAACAACTACACATAATACCACCAACTAGAAGTAATACTCCGTTGACATCTTGGCAATTTTTTTCTTCCAATTCTTTTTTCCCACATATTGTTAGTTTTTCTCCCATAAAAGCAGAGTAAAAATTTTATATCCAATCTTTTCACCAAACACTATATAATAGGCATTATTCATGTTACTAAAATTCACTATCAGCTTAAATTTTACATATCCACATAATATGCTACAGACCAATCCCCTAACATTGAACATTAATCCATAAGGCCACAATGAACATCTAAATAAGATTTGCAGATAAAATGAAGATAATTACAATGAAATTTCTTAGTTAATGCTCTAGATGTAAAATGACAAGGCCAAAAGATATGTGCATTTTAAGGTTTTAGACATATCTTGTCAACATGATTTCCTGAAAGATTGTTCACATCTACCTTTCCAACAGCAATGCACTTGAATACCAGTCTCATCTTAATGCTCTTCAACGAGTATTATTAAAATACAAATAAATGAACCCACATTTTCCCAACTTAATAGAGGTTTTATTAATTTGGATTTCCTTAATTACTAGTGAAGGAAGTTGAACATCTTCTCATAGGTTTATTGGCTGGTTGTAGATTATATTTTGTAAATTGACTCTTTAAGTCCTTTGAGATTGGTATCATATTTAAAACAATGAGATTCTAAATATTTTCAAAGAAGAAATAAAGTTTCCCTATGTCTCCCATATCTATCCTAAATACTTCTTTCTAATGTCCAAACCTACTTGCCCTTGTGGTGTTCTCAATGGAGACATCTGGCTTTCTTTATGTCTTTAGATATATAAAGATCTTAGTTTAGCCCTCAGCCTCCTCTTTCTTAGAGAGAAATATTTTTCAGTGAAATGGTTTTCGATCTTTAGTGCACATAATAAATAGCCATGCTTGTTAAAATGCAGATTCCGTTACTCACATCCCAGAGATTCTGATTCAGTAGATCTTGGGGAGGGCGAGGGTGAAATGTGCATTTTAACAAGCAGCACAGGTAGTTCTGATGCAGGTGAAATAGGAGACAACACTTGGAGAAGCACTGCTGTAGACAATCGTCATAGATCTTTGGTAACCCTGGAGATCTGGTAGAACTCTCCTGTGCCCGCCTCACTGGTTCCCTCTCCAGTGTTCCCTACAGGGGCATTTTGGCATTTGGGCCTGGATAATTCCCTTATGTGTAGGACATACCACTCAACGCAGAGCATTTCGCAACTCTGGCACCTGCCTGCAAAATGCCAATAGTTCTCTTCAGTCAGTGTGACAACCCCAAACACTTCCAGCACTTTGCCAAATACCCCCTAGGAAGGTAATACTGCCCCTGAGTGAGAAGCACTGCCAAAGTCCCTTTGGCTTAAGCTGTTAGGGTACATCTGACCAGTGCCAAGACTCCTGACAGACACTCAGTCCGCGTGTTTGTGTGTATGTGTGTGTGCATGTGGGTCTGTATTTAACCTGACATCACGTTTGTTTCTTTCTAACAACCCCAGATCTAATTGTTACCCCTCAGAGAAGATAAGAACACTTGTCACATACACAAGATGGTGGAAGTAGAGCAGAGAGTGATGGAGGAAATGAAGAACATACGCCTGTCTCTTTTGACCTCTAAGCATCAGCAGCCTACTTAAGTACAATAGAGGAATAATAAGGAGTTAAAAAGCTAAACAATGATTGCTCATATAACTCTCACATAATAAAGGCCTTGCTATACTCTTCACCAAAGCTGTCATCCTATGTCCAGGCTAACTCTGGATTTAGGTAACCAGATGGAGTACGTAGAGTATGCTCCCTTTGAATGCCCATCACGCAAGAGCAGAGATGGGCAGAGCAAGACAGTGGGTATACATTGGGCAGCTCTTAGCAGCTAGAGAGCAGTTTGTATGGAAGTACACAGGCATTTTGATCACTGTAATTTGCAGTGATCCCTGGGTCTTCTTTCTCTTTCTTTTGGGGGGTAAAGCAGTAGTGAGGAGGGCTTGCCATAAGAACAGCTGTATTAGTAGGTGGTCATCTGACATTAAGATGAAAGAATCAATTTCCACCTGAGTCTACGGAATGGAATGTTCCAGCTACCATAACCACCGGCTTCTTGGATTCATTTTATTTTTTGTCCTAAGAGAGTTGTAGAAGATAGGCTTCTGTAATACTGTGATACCTTCTGGTTGATAACACCATGAGGATCCAAGTCAACTCAAAACGCAAAGCAGGAAATGTGCCATAGAGCTGAGAGTGAGCATGCAGGGCCATACTGTACAAGTGGTCACCGGTGCGGAGGGGTGGGCCCCACTGCTACTCTCACTGCTTATGCAGCCACTGTCAGGATGGGCATTTCTGCCTTCTGATTGATGGCCAACGTAAAAGGACACAGCATCCAGGAAATGACTACAAGATCATTTTTGAGAGTGCCAAAGATAAGACTCCAGAGTAGTAATGACTCAATAAAATTCTCAGGGCAGCAACACCAACAGGGCATTCATTCATCCCTGCTGGTGGCAAGGACAATTAATGAGTCCCTCTCTCCAGGGCTTTTGTCTGTATACTTACTGGTTGCATGACCTCTTGGCAGCAAAAAACACTAATAATCACTTGTACCTTCTTCCAACTCCCCACTTCCTCGCTCCCAAGGCTGCACTTTCTGTCTTGCTCCTGAAATGTCCCCAATATGTCCATGCTTACACATCCAGACTAGAAATGCAGAACACCTGATTTGGCTCTGTATATATATTTGATACTTCTCTTGGGCCCCCTTACTTGACAACCTATTTTTTCCAGCTTTATTGAGGTATACTTGAGAAAAAAAAATTGTATGTATTCAAGATGCACAACTCGATGATTTGATATACATATACATTTTGTAATTACTACCACAATCAAATTAATTAACACATCCATCACCATTCATGGTTACCATTTATGTTTATGTAGGAGGGTGAAGACAGTTACATCTGATAAGGGATTAATATCTAAAATATATAAGGAACTCATACAACTCAATACCAAAAGAAAAGAAATCACAAATAACCCTATTAAAAAATGGGCAAAGGATCTGAATAGATATTTTCCAAAAAATACATATAAATTGGCAATAGGTATTGGTTCCTTTCATGTAGGAAAAATATTTGGAAACCACTGTATAGATGGTTATTGTGCTTGATGCTGCTGGGCTGTCACTGCTTTATGCTCTCACAGTGGACAGAGTATATGTATGTAGACTAACCCATGTATACACAAACATCTATATTTATTTCTTTATCTATCTGTCTCAGTAGTTCTCCACTAAGGGTGTTTTTACAACCCCCAAGGGACATTACAATTTCTGGAGCCATTTTTGTCACAATTAAGAGGTTGCTACTAGCATCTAGTGGGTAGAGGCCAGGGATACTGCTAACCATTCTACAATGTATGGGACAGCTCTCCACAACAAAGAATAATCTGGCCCAAAATGTCAACCTTTGAAGAACCAGGGATCTAAATAGACATTTATTCAGAGAAGAAATAAAAATGGTCAGCATATACATGTAAAGGGGCTCAACATCACTAATCATCAGAGGGAATGCAAATCAAAACTTCAGTGAGATATCACCTCACACCTGTTCAAATGGCTATTATCAAATAGAGAAGAGATAATGAGCATTGGTGAGGGCATGGAGAAAAGAGAATTCTCTTTGTATGCTGTTGGTGGGAATGCAAACTGGTACAACCATTATGAAAAACAGTATGGAGTTTCCTCAAAAACAGAAAAATAGGACTACCATATTATATAGCAATCCCATTACTGAGTATATAACCAAAGAAAATGAAATTAGTATGTTGAAAAGATATCTTCACTCCCAAGTTCATTGCAGAATTATTCACAGTAGTCAAGATATGTAATCAACCTAAGTGTCCATCAACAGGCAAATAAATAAAGAAAATGTGGTGTATATACAGAATGAAATACTATTCAGTCTTTAAAAAGAAGGAAATTCTATCATTTGAGACAACATAAATGAACCTAGATAGAGGACATTATGCTAAGTGAAGTAAGCCAGAAAGACAAATATTGCATGATCTGACTTATATGTAGATCTAAAAAAGTCAAACTAATAGAAGTAGAGAGTAGAATGGTGGTTACCAGAGGCTGGGGTTTCGGGGTGGGGGGTTGGAATGGGAAGATGTTGATCAAAGGGTACAAAGTTTCAATTAGGAAAAATAAGTCTATGAGATCTAGTGTACACCATGGTAACTATAGTTAATAATAATGTTGTACATGTTTCAAAATTGCTAATAATAAATTTCAAATGTTCTTACCACAAAAAATGATATGTCAGATGATAGATATGTTAATTAGATTTATTAATCATTCCATAATGTATACATACATCATATCACATTGTACTTCATAAATATATACAAATATTATTTGTCAATTAAAAATAAAGAATTTTTAAATAAACTTGTGACAAATATTATAAGGGAATTAAATATCAATAGTATATAATAATGAATTGTAATCCATTTATACCTATGCTTTTAAAATACCCTCCACTGATCTCTATTTCCAGCCACTCACTTTGCTAATACAGCCTGCCCATGGCCACCAAATTAATCTTTCTAAAACATTTTTTTTCATCATCTAACTCTCCTCCCTAACCTTTTAATGGCTTCTCACTTCTTGCAAGATACATCCAAACTCCTCAGCTGAGCCTTTGCAAGGCAGCATATGTCTCAATACATAGGCTTTGGAGTTAGGCAGACATGTGTTTGAATCTGGGCTCTGCTACCTACTGGCTATGTGAACTTAGCAGGATGCCTAACTCCTCTAAGCCTCAGTGTCCTTATTTGTTAAATGGTAAAACAATTGCTTTTACACATGAGACTTTTGCACACCAATCCCCCTGCCTGGAATGCCTTTCCCGATCCTTCCTCTGTTATCACTGTCTGAATGGCTCCTATTTATCCTACAGGAAACTGCTGCAGTATCAGTAGTACATCGGACAAAAGAGTAATGAAATAATGTAGGTGATGATAAGCATCTAAATCCCTGATGCAATCAAAGATGTGGGATCAACCCAAGTGCCCATCAATTCATGCGTGGAGGAATAAAATGAGGTATATGTACACCATGGAGTACTACTCAGCCATAAAAATGATGAATTAATACCTTTTGCAACAATCTGGATGGAACTGGAGACCATTCTCCTAAGTAAAGTATCTCAAGAATCGAAAAACAAACACCATATGTACACAAAACAAAGTAAAACTCAGTGAAAAGCAACTAGGGGTGAGTGAGGGGAATAAACCAACCTAATGAGTACTATGAACACTATTTGGGTGATGAGCACAGCTATACCCAGGACTCAAGCATTACAAAAATGATCCATATAACCTAAATTTTTAACCCCTAAATATTTTGAAATAAATAAAAAAAAATAAAAAAGTTTAACCCAGAAAGCTCGTAGAGATTAAAAAAAAAAGTTTCTACTTTGAAGGGACTTGAGTCTTTGATTTGGCTCTCAGTTTGACTGTTATTGGCGTATATGAATGCCTCTGATTTGTGTGTATTGATTTTGCATCCTCAGACTTTACTAAATTCATCTATTAATTCAAGGAGTCTCTTGCTTCAATCCTTGGGGTTTTCTAGATAAAATATCATATCATCAGCAAAGAGTGAGAGTTTGGTCTCTTCTGCCCCCCTTTGGATGCCCATAATTATGCTCTCTTGTCTGATGCTATAGCAAGGACTTCCAGCACTATGTTAAATAGTAGTGGAGATAGTGGGCAACCTTGCCTTGTTCCAGTTCTAAGTGGGAATGCTTTCAATTTTTTCCCATTCATTTTGATGTCGGCTGTGAGTTTGTCATATATGGCTTGTACCATTTTTAGATAAGCCCTATCTATGCCTATTTTGTTAAGCATCCTTATCATGAAAGGATGTTGAATTTTGTCAAATGCTTTTTCTGAGTCTATTGAGAGGATCATATGGTCTTCGTTTTTGCTTCTGTTTATGTGGTGAATTACATTTATAGATTTGCGTATGTTGAAACATCTCTGCATCTCTGATGAGGCCCACTTGATTGTGATGGATTATTTTCTTGATAAGCACCTGGATTCAGTTAGCTAGGATTTTCTTGAGAATTTTTGCATCTATATTCATAAGGGATATTGGTCTGTAGGTAACTTTCTTTGTTGCATCCTTTCCTGGTTTTAGTATCAGGGTTATGTTGGCTTCATAAAATGTGTTGGGGAGTATTCCATCCTTCTCAATGTTGTGGAATAATTTCTGCAATTTCTGCTGGATAGGCACCAGTTCTTCTTTGTAGGTGTGGTAAAATTTGGATGTGAAACCATCTGGTTTGGGACTTTTCTTTTTAGGAAGGTTTTTTATTGCTGTTTCAATTTCAGTACTTGATATTGGTCTGTTCAGGAATTCTATTTCTTCCCGGTTGAGCCTAGGGAGGCTGTGTGTTTCTAAGAATTCGTCCATTTCCTCCACATTTTCCAGTTTGTGTGCATAAAGCTTTTCAAAATAGCAACAAAGAAAATAAAGTACATAGGAATATATTTAACTAAAGAGGTAAAAGACCTCTACAGGGAGAACTATGACACACCGAGGAAGGAAATAGCAGAGGATGTAAACAGGTGGAAGACCATACCATGCTTATGGGTTGGCAGAATCAACATTGTTAAAATGTCTATACTGCCCAAAGTGATCTACAGAGTCAATGCAATCCCTATTGAAATACCATCATCATTTTTTACAGATATAGAAAAAAATAATTTTACACTTCGTATGGAACCAGAGAAGACTCTGTATAGCAAAAGCAATTCTAGTCAATAAAAACAAAATGGGAGGTATCAATTTACCAGACTTCAAACTATACTACAAGGCTATAGTAATTAACGTAGCTTGTTACTGGCACAAGAACAGGGACATTGACCAGTGGAACAGAACTGAGAACCCAGATATAAAATCATCCTCATATAGCCATCTAATCTTTGAAAAAGCTGACAAAAACATACACTGGGAAAAAGAATCCTTATTCAATAAATGGTGCTGGGAAAACTGGAGAGCCACATGGAAAAGACTGAAACAGGATCCACACCTTTCACCTCTCACAAAAATCAACTCACGCTGGGTAACAGACCAAAACCTAAGGTGTGAAATTATTAGAATTCTAGAGGAAAACATTGGAAAGACTCTTCTAGACATGGGCCTAGGCAAAGAATTTATCAAGAAGACTCCAAAGGCAATCACAGCATCAACAAAAATCAATAAATGGGATCTGATCAAACTAAAAAGCTTCTGCATAGCCAAAGAAACTGTAACGAGAGCAAACAGACAACCTACAGGATGGGAGAAAATTTTTGCATGCTGCACATCTGATAAGGGGCTGATAACTAGAATCTATTTAGAACTCAGGAAAATCAGCAAGAAAAAATCAAACAACCCTATCAAAAAGTGGACAAAGGACATGAACAGAAACTTTTCAAAAGAAGACAGAATAATAGCCAACCAACATATGAAAAAATGCTCAACATCTCTAATCATCAGGCAAACACAAATCAAAAC